>JABVXU010000285.1:0-70763 GCA_013365365.1 Cruorifilaria tuberocauda
AATAAAATACAGAGAGATGAAAAAAAACACGAGTATGATTCGTGCGGTAAAATATTCATACAATGTTCTCATCTGAATGAACGCAGAGTAACGCATGTGAATAAGCGACCATTCCAATGTGAAATATGCAGGCCATTCAAACATTCTCGCCCTTTGCGAATTCCTCAGAAAACATCCACAAGTGAAAAAGAATACAAATGTGACGTATGCAATAAGCAATTCAAACGTCGAAATTATCTACAAAATCATAAGAAGATACATACCGCCGAGAGAAAGCACAAATGTGACGTATGCAAAAAAGTATTCATGCACAGTTCGCATTTGCAGCGACACAAACTGGCGCACGGGGATGAACGTCCATTCGGATGTGACGTATGCAGTAAGCGATTTAAACAGTCCAGCCATTTGCGAACTCATCAGAAAACACATACAGGTGAAAAAGAATACAAATGCGACATTTGCGGTAAGCAGTTTGGACGTCGAAGCTCTTTGTTTGTTCATAAGAAAATTCATACGGGAGAGAGAAACTACAAATGTGACGTATGCAATAAAACATTCATACAGCGTTCTCATCTCAACAAGCATAAAGTAAAGCACGAAGATGAACGACCATTCGAAGATAAAAATTCCACTCAGAATTTCACTTGGGAGGAAAACATAAGTAAGCATGGAAGTCACTGTAATAAGCTATTTTGTTCAGTGAATCCTTCTGTAGAAGATATCGTTGCTATGGATGCATTAATAAATCAAATAATTTCATACGCAGAACGATAAATAATTGTATTGTAGTTACTTAAGTTATACTGTACCATCCATCTTGTCTTTGCGTTTGTGCCTTGCGCATTGCTTCTTTGCTGAATGTTAAAAAATGTTTAAAAGCTGATGGAAATTTTTAAATTATAATTTGGTAGCACTTGACATTGCGTTTATTTTATCACGTGGTTTTCATGATATATCATTCCAATATTTTGTTCATTATTAATTTTGTCTAATCGATCATCGTTGTTTTTAACCTGTAACCAACGCTATTACCATTCCTAAGTAAAACTTTTTATTTTGACTCTTATATTTAAATTATTCCTATTACTACAAAGCAAACACCTTATCAGTATTCGGTCTATCAATACCTCTATTATTTTCTAGAAGAATATAGTTTATTAAACCGGGAATAGTGCTGAAATCTGTGCGAAATTATCATAGTAAAAAATTTGTATTAAGCTATGAAAAAATGATATTTGTGCAGGAAATTTAAATTCGGCATTTTGCATATAATGTTAGAGATTGGATAGTTAGAAATAGCCTCATATATGAGAATTACTTCAGGAATTCCGACAAGCATTTCCAGGATTGAAAAAAGATTTCTGGTGCTCGGAAATTGACATGTTATAGTGCATCACTCAATTTAATTGTTTTCAATGATAATAGTAGTAATAATTTTGTGAAAATTTGTTTTGCAATCGATATTATATTGTGCATGATGACAAAATGAATCAATAAAGTAACTTGGCAGATAACCTATCATCAAAAAATCACTGTAAAATGCAATTTAGTATCTTATTAGCATTACCAATTTGAAAGTTAATCTTCATGGAGAAAAGTTTTTTTTTTCAAGTTTTACCCAAATATATAATTGGATTATTTTTACTATAATTAACATACCATCCATTTTCTTTCATTTTATCGTAATTTTAAATAAGAAAAAGTTGATTGAAAATTAAAAAAAGAAATTGCATATTTTTACATGCAATTTATAAATAACTTTCTCTAAACGAGTATTACTCAGTATTATTTATCGTGAGATCCATAGCGGTTGTTTCAATTACAAATTCGAAATCAGTTATTTTTTTTAATAGTTTTATCATTATGGCTAACCCACCTGGTCATCCTGCAGTCGGTCAGTACCCTTTTTTCAATTTTTTGATTTATTTAAAACAGTGCGAAAAGAAGAAAATTCACTTTTTTGTTTCACGCCATTTTGATAGCTAAAGATTATTTAGTCCAATTACCTGCTTAAAACTCTGCCTTAAACTGTTTATCAGTTCAAATGAAATTCGAATAAAAACCAGCAATTATCATAGACGACTGGGAGTGTTTGCCATTAATCGATTTTGGTATTACTCTATTGAATAGAATTCCATCGAAACGTTTGAATTTGGCACATTTACCGGAAGTGGAAGTGGTTTGTGCCATTTCAAATTATTTGCTTTCCCTCATTGCTTTTGTTTTCAAAAATTTGTTTTAATATTTGTACTTAAATCAGTGAATCTTTTTCATATAATTTCTCGAATTTGGCTTCTAAACAATTGATAATTTATTTGAATATTACAATATCTGCAATTGTTCCTCTCAAAATTTAGCAAAACTTGCGTATTACAAATGAAAAATGGAATCTTGCCATTTCACCACTGCAAATTATTCGTGGATTTGCAGCTTTGTATATATTAGCTGATGGTAAATGCAAAATCAAACTTGCCAATCTAATTTCAAAAGGTATGCAATGTATACATTGAACAACTAATTGAGATATATTATAAGGAAATTGTTGACGAATAACGCTGATAACGTTATCAAAATTTATAGAATAAACGAATAACTCTGTAAAAATTTGAATTGGTGAATTAAAAAGGAATACATCAGAAGATTTATATAAGAATTCTTCTAAAATTAAGCTATAACTTCGATTAATGCCAATAAATATTATTAAATTTCTTGAAACAATTTTTTTTTGTTTCTACAGCTCTCTATGGGACGATTGGACCTCTTGGGAAAACTATACATAAATATTTGAATGATCTTTGCATTAATTACCTAAAATCGTTATCAAAAGGAGCAATAAAAATATACTTTGAAGAAAATCCTATGCTAACATTTGATTATGAATTAATGGAATACATTGAAAAGTATTACGGCATAAAGGTTAGTTAATAATTAGCTTAGATCAATTATCAATTTCGTCTCACTTCTATTCCATTTCATTACTCCTTACATTTACAGTGTGAAGAGAAGGAAGTGATGATTGTTGATCCGGAAGATCGAATGAAGAAAGCAGTGGTGCAAACGATATGCTTTCAGATGGATCCTGATGGACAAACACTCGTCAATGAAATGAATAAAAATATTAAAGTAACTAACAATAACAGTTACAAATGGAAATCAATTATTGTTTCTTATATGCTGAGGATATGGTTTATTGATTTATTTTTCTTTTTTATTTGAAATCGGAAAGATTTCATCATGCAGTAATTGATTGTTATCTACACAGGAAACAACTGAAGGAATCATGGAATATGTGGTACGCCGAGATTTATCACCAAAACAAAAGACACGCTTAGCAATGATCACTTCGTTCAATTCGATATTCTATTGGAAGCCGCCTAATCAAATAACGGAAGTGGAAATATTTTTCTATGAGACATACGAGAAAAAAGTGAAAGCACGTAGTGTGGTATGTTTAAACTTATTATTTTAGCACAAAAAAGTGAAAAAGTCGAAATTTTTGTGAACTATTTATGCTTTAAGCTGAAATTGGAGTTGAAATTCTATTTTAAAAAAAATTAAAATTAGAGAAAATTAAGCAAAAAGTTAAAATTAAATTTAGGTAAAAGGATATCGATGCGATGGCTTATTTCGTACGTGCCTTAGTAGTGATGGTACACGTGTAATGGAATTAAATTCCGAATTTGATGAACTTAAAATGTAATTGATTTAATGAAATATAAAATATCAACACGTGAATAATGAAATTAGTCAAGACCGGAAAATTTTCGAACTTCTTTGTAAATAATTGACTGGCAGAATTTCTAATTTAGATTCATTCTTCAATTTTAGGTATCTTTTTCAACCAAAAATGCTATTTTCGAAGGATTTCCTGAAATCATTAGACGCCAGAAAATTGCAACGCTATATTAATGAAATAGATCAAACACCCATAAGACAATCGGTGTGATTTGGACTATAAACTTTCAAAATAATCTACTCTTAATTTTAATCATTATTTTCAAAATTTTTAATTAAAAGTATATGAAACTTCAATTGCCTCAACTTGAGACACATCGAGATAAATGTTGCCAATCCTGAATTTAAAATATTTGAAATTTTATAAGGTGATAGATCGATTTGTGGTAGCAAAAATAATTGATTTCAGGTAGTAATACCGTGCTTTTCGATAATTTCACCTGTTGGTTTGAGATCAGTATTTGCATTATGCAATCCATTCTTCCATTTTATTTTCAAAAACAGACATCCACTATTTCCATATCCATGTATTGCTCGAGTATTTTCACCGAATAAAGCTGAATTTGGAATGATATATGGGAAAGCATCGCAGAAAAATTATGGTCCATTTCATATATATCCACTTTGGGACTATTTTCATAAAACTAAGATAATCGTATGTTTAAATTGTAATTTAAATTCAAATTGAAAATTTCCAAATCACTTTTTTATGAAAATTACTTTCCTGTAAAAGTCTTGCAAACAAAACAATAAGCATAGCCTTAATCTAGCGAATCTTTTATGAACTCTTCTATTATCATTCCATCAGGTTGTCATATTGTCTTAATTAAAAATTGTTGAAAATCAATTTCAATTTTTCACTATAGTTGAAAACTGGTCGACCGGAATCGAGGAATGCAAATGGTGAAAATGTTCCAGCTGTAACTGTCACTGAACAAAGTAATTACTTTTTTTAAACTAATTTCAAATTTTTTAATCAAATACTAGATAAAACCGTAGAAAATATGATATAGTAATTTTTTTTTTGTCTCAATAAAAGTATTTAATAAAATGTCAACAAAATAATAGTTTTGAAGCTGTGAAAGATGAATCAAGTAAAAAGTACAAAGGACTTGTCACTTTAACCGGAAAAATGATGATTATCAAAGATCAGACAGGGATTGATCGAAAGCATTATATGATTGGAATCCTCGAGGTGTATCTTTTTTTTAATTTCGCCTAACACTTTTTTCTTACAGATAATTTTTCAATAGCAAATCTTACTCGTCCAATTCGTTCCTTGCATTACGCGAAATATAATAACTATCCAAATATGAATAAATGAATTGTTTAATTTCCATTTCATACAATAGATTTAAATAAATTTGCAGGTTAAGAAGAATAAAGATTCTGCTATTAAACAAATATTCAATTCACTTTCCAAATCAAAAAAGCTGAGTAGCGGTAAAAGAAGAAGTCGGGAAAGGTAATATTAACATATCAGTTATATTATATTCTAGAATAATCAAATTAGGTTCCTTCGTCAAAAAGCCATCGGATGCACAATCCGTTATGCAAAATTGTTAGGCGATTAACTGAACCATTAAAAAAAAGGATTTGGAGATTTTTAATATAGAAATTCTAAGATGTTAGTATATATAGGTTTATCTTTAATGAGGCAGGTTAAGCATGCGTGTCAGCAGCAGGAAAGTACAGAAAATGGATCGTAAAATCTTACAATCAAAGAAACTGTCAAAGCGCAGCCGCGATCACATTTTATCGGAAGATAAAATGAAGCAAATTAAGCTATCTGAAAGTCCCAAGAAAAAACTACCAAAGCAGGAAGGCTCTAAAAAGTAAATAGCACTAATTGGACGTTTTATATCAATTAATAAACTTTAAATTTTAGTTTCAGGATCTTCCGAATGTTCATTATGAACTGATAAATATTTAATTGATCAATATGAAAACTATTTTACACAAAACTTCGAATTATTTATCATGATTTTCGTTTCTTTTTCATCTTCTCTTAAGCATTTCAGAATAGCCATCTCAAGTATTGTGCATGAAATTTTATAAGAACTTTTTTTATTTGACTTATTGCAAATTTATGAATATGCAAAATCTTTTCAATAATCATCACTTATTAACGGTCATTTTCAATGAATTATTTAATTACGTCATCTGCCGACTGTCAAAATGTTTAGAAGAGATTCAATGGTCGACAAAGTATCTGATGATATAGGAAAAGATTCAATCAAGCCATCAACAAGTAAATTTACTGAAAGTACTCAACAGCTTTCTAAAAGTGACAAAGCAACGAAATCTAGTGATAAGAAGGATGATGACGATGATTCTCGTAGCTCAACGCTAGTACCTTCATCTCAGAGTTCGGTGAATCTTTTATCAATATGATAATAAAAAAGCGCAGAAATGCAGTATATTAAGATGATTACAATTAAGATAATTAATTAAATTAAGCCAATCCATAAATAATTCTGAAAATAGGCGTAATCTATTGTATTACATTCTGTTTAAAGTTTTTAGTTTTATTTAGAATTGATAAAAGTAATAAAAACGGATGATATTTGATAGAAATTGGAAAAACTTGCTAACAGTGATAGGTTAATTAAGTCAATAAATGATTAGTAAAAGTTAAGTTGTAACTAAACACAAATATGAAAAATAGGATATGATAAGAGCAAGAGATAAAATTTCTATTTTTCATTCGGAAAATTTTTTTATTCATTGGTGAAGACAATGAATTGCATTTTTCAGAAACGTTTCTCAGCTGGTGCAGAAACTAAAGATCAGAATTCAGGAGTAAATTTTTAAATTAATAAATTTGTATATAATAATAACTGCAAATTTTACCAGCGGATCTTCTTGTCATCTTTCATTCAACAAAAGAAGGAAAAAGCATCTAATATCGATGAAAGATGATGATAACGATAGTGATAAGAATGACTGCTGTATCCGATAAAAATTCTCGAAATATATTAGTTTGGGAATGAAATTTCCTTCGTTATACTTATCTCTTCCTCCCAAAAAATTATATCTGCTTTTCACTTTATATCTCGATTATAACTAGTTTCCCCAAAATACTTTAATATAATAGTAAAGTATTTGACTTACTGGAAGAACTTCCTGCCTTTTGCTAATTTCCAATACTCGAATTATTGTATTGAGTCATTCTTAGTTTCTTTTGATAACAACCATTATCATTTCAGTTATAGTGATGAAGTTTGAATTATGTACTAATTTCAAAATATTATGTGCAAATATTTAATTATGTGATTTATAGGCTGAAGGACAACAATCGAATGAAAGAACAGCTGAAAATTCACGACTAACAATTCCATTGAGTATAATTTTACAAAAATTTCAATTCAGACTTTCTATATGTCAAATGCTAATATATCAAATCAACCATTCTATATTGTTCTTTTCATTTTATCCATTTTTTTAAAGTGCTCTTTCAAAGCGAATTAAAACTTGCCTAACTTTCGGCTAACATTTTAAAATTTTCTGCAGAAAATCAATCAGCGTTGCGTCTTTTGAAAAGACCTGAAATATCACTTGCTGATAAAAGAGATACTATTATGGTTGAACAGGATGAGACACCTGGAATAAATTCGTATTTTTCAGCAAAGGAAAGCGAAGTCAGAGGCATGCATATATAAATTACGTCATGCAATAGAAACTTTCGATTAGATGATATTGAAATTGCAAGTGTTGCAATGAAAATTTTCAATTAGTGCTTCGTTAATAAATTAGCTATAATTAACCAGTCGATTAGCTAGCTATATTTAAATTAAAAATTTTATTGCTGTTTTTATTAACAAAATTTCTAATCTTGAATTACGAAATTCAAATTAAATTATCTTTTAGATATACAAGCTGATATTATTTTTGATACACCATTCCTTTATATGATCGTTAGCAAATCAGCAATGGGACGTTTTCTTGTTATAAGCATGGGACGATTCGTTAGTTTCGCTTGTCTTCAAATTCTTTTTTTTTTTTGAAATTTTAATATGCTAATTGTTAACGTAAATTAATTTAATAAAATGAAAAGCAAAATAAATATTTCGTCCATAAAAAAACAAACTTTTCTCTGATATTTAATTACCTAATTTCAATATTTATTAAAATCATTATGATTGATTTACAGTTTGTGAACAACAGTCAAATTGTTTTAATTCTAGCTGCTTAATTTTTAATCAAAAATTTCAAATGTCTTAGTGTGACAATTACAGACAAATATACAAGAAACAAATTCACCGGGGAATATGCGTAACAGAGATATACCACTGATACTAACTGATAAAAATAATAATTAAAGTATGCCTTCAAATAATTCGAATTAGCTTGGATCACTGATTTTATTCGATAAATCGTTCATTTTATAAGTATTGAAGGATTCGATAAATCAATAAAGAAAAATCAATCTTTGTTCGCTATTTACTTAATTACATAATTATTTGATTATCCAATTTTAATTTTTTAAATATTCCGTCCCTCATTTATCATTCATTTATTACATTCATCGTTTTTGATTGCAAATAGCTATTTCTATATTTTTTCAATTATTTTCACATGATAAAGTATTGTTTTAATAAACAGTACATCATTAAATGAATTTATGCAATGCTGAAATTTGGATAACTTGATTAAAGAAGAAATTTAAATTTTGGATTGAATGATTCCAGAGAAAAAATCTTAACCTCGAAAATTTCAAAATGAAATCTTTAGAAAAATAATTTGTAAGTTAAATTTATATTAATAAATTAAATATGTTAAAAATTGAGCAATAACGGATATCTGTGATCTGGATATTGCCAATTTGCTGATATTATATAAAGCTGATACTATATATTTTATCACTTAAGAATATCAAATGATTTATGCACAATTATTTATTGCCTTACTTTTGTTTATCGTTTTCTTTATTTGATAATATTAAATTACAATAATAGAATTAATTCATATAATCGATTAATTAGCGATAATTTAAATAGGAAAATATATATTTTGATCGTAGTAAAGTGAATAAATGGCATTATTTCCTGTTGAATTATTGATCCATTTTTTGTCTTCTTTGCTTTCTTTTACAGAAATAAAAGAGTGAATTTAAATTAATTATTTCACCATCACAATATGCAGCAACATTGACGAGTTGTGATAGAATGCAAAATGAAAGATTGTTTACGAAGAAGCTTTTGTTAGTCATAAAAAACGTTTGTGCACTTGCAAAAATATTTACAAGCAATAAGATCAATGATTATATCTCGATTTCACTAATTCGGATAAGCAGGAAATTGATAAAAGAAGTTAGAACAAGCCATTAAACGCAAAAATAAACATAAAAAAAAAATAAATATTCATAAATCTTGAAAATAACTTTTCTGATAAAGTTAGATTACACAGTAGAAAATGTTTATGACTTGATATAAATAGCCACACATTCTGTATAAGTTACGGTACTAAGTAAAAATAGAATACATAGAATATGAAAATAAGATTATGGAGGATTGGTAATCATTTATGGTTTTTAAATAGTATATATTTGATAAGATTTATTTTGGATACTTAAGATTGTTGAAGATTATTACATAAGTGCTTATGGGATAACATAGAATTTTTGTGTAAATATAGGATAAATTGATAAAGGAACTAAAGAATAAAAGAAAATAATTTTCTCATAGGTGAAAATCTATTTTACTCTTTCAAGGATACAGTATTTCCAGTTTTTAGAGATATGAATCTATTTCATTGCGAGTCTACGTTTGGGCAAGTGTGGTTTGTTTGGTTTCGTGCGAATTTCAGCCTCCATTAAAAGCGATATTATTAAAACGATGCATAGGCCGAGTCGGTCGGGTCAAGTCAGGTTGGGTTTGCATAAAGGAATGGGTTAAAGTAGGCTGGGTAGTTTTAAGACTAGATTGAATTTTAATTGAGACTTATTTCCTTCATATATTTAACTAAAAATATGTCAATTCATAATCTATCTGAAGGTGTTATTGTTTTCATCCATAAATTGACCAGTGCAAAATTTCATCCATTCATATAAATTATCAGATTACAGTTCTAAAAAAGAAGTAAGGATATTTGGGTATGAATTGATAAAATGTAAATATGAGGATGGAATAAGATCGATTTAACGTTTAAAAATTGTTAATGATATATTATTAGTTGGAAAATTATTATAGTATTGGTAATATATAACCTTCAAGGAAGAGGAAATAATTTCCATTAGAATTTCATTGTTATCTTGCAGTTGGACTTATCTCTAATTTTCCGGATATTTTGCGCGTTTTTCGTTCTAGACCTCGAAAATCATCTATAACCTTTTCAAGATTCTTTTTAAATTCAGAATTATGTTCATGTTTATAAATATGGAACTTAAATTAATCGCATATAAAATAATTTTAACAAACATGAGTACTATTTCATATTGCATTAAAATGGAACAAGAAGATTTAAGTATAGGTGAAGCAAAAAGGATCACAAGTTGAGGTACGGAAACAGAGAAGTACTGAAGATTTGAATATCTTAGAACAGGAATGGACGATCGTAGGTACACATGAAGGATGGTATATTGATACATTTAGGTGAAGTCGATTTGATTATATGAAACAGAGAGAAAAAAATTATAGACTTTATGTCTATATCTGTAAGTGTCTGCAACTCTTTGAGAATTCGTGAAAGTTCATAGATTTCAACATTTTTGTATTTTATGTTTAAAATTTGTTTGAGAAAAGATTTGTTGATGATACGTATGAATCGGTTTCAGGGGTTAACGATTTTCACAAAGATCGCGCATCAGGAAAGAAGTTAAGAGTACATTTGCTAGGACAGCACGATGGATACTGAAATACGGGTACCTTTGCCATTTTCAAAATTCTAAAAGTGAAATCCAATGAAATTTAATGTACAACATGAGGATTTTTTTATCTGGAACTTAATTTATCTCTCTACTACAATTCAAAGTTAAATTTTGATAAAAAATATAATTGGGAGATTTCAATGAAGTATCCGAAAGTTATCCGGAAGTACAGTTTTGTTGGGTCCATGTTTGCTCTCCTTGGGTAGATTTAATTTAATTGAAATTTTATTTGCTTAAGAGTTATCTGCATTTAAACGCTTTCAAGAAAACCGACAATTCCATTTATCCTGAAATATCAATTTAGTTAATGTATAATTTCAGGCACTTGACAATTTATGTAAGGTATTATATGAAAGTATTGATGGCACGAGAAGGCTTCAAGCAGAACAAAATTTAGCAGAGCTAACATCATCGCCCGATTGCTTGAGGCGATGTATGCTACTCCTTCAAAATGGAACTGTACGTTACATTTGATAATAATTTAATAAAATGGAAGCGTTGCCTGCTTTTCTTAAAAACAAAACGGTTCTTTTTTTTCTCTTGAAGATATTTTAATAAAGAAAAAGTTCTCTTCAAAATGTGATCTTTGATCTTTTCTTCGAGATCTTAAGTCGAGCTTTTTCGCTATCTTTCAAATTTTACGGTTTGAATGTTTCCTTATAATGAGTTCTTCAATTTGCGTGTTCATAAAATATGAATGAAGATCATCACTTCATTTATTGCCGTACTGTGTACCATTTCTTTGTTTTATTGGTAGTTTTACTAATTTTTTGTTGATTTATATAAAGGTTCTAAATTTCAAATTCGTTATTTCAGGCACCATTCGCTCATATGGTTGCCAGCAATACATTGATGAAATTACTTAGCTCAAAGATTGCAGTATCTTTACAGCAACGATTAGAATTGAGTAAGTTTTTAATCAAATGATTTTGAATAATATTTCGTTAGATCAAATACTTGACCTAAAGTTAGTCATGATTACAATAAATGAAATTAGGGTGAACGACAAATTTAATCATTAGGGATGAAAAAAATTGTTTCTTGCGAGGCTTTAAGCTCCAATTATCAATCATAGCACTTAACAATGGAACAAAAAATGCCTGAAAATCCTAAATAAAGCATCATTAATAGAATGAGATTTACATTTGATATCTCTCGGTTCCTTAAAAATTCTCCCAATATATCATTCTCGGTTTTACACACTTTTTCACTGCACTGCCGACAAGTGTTTCTACCTAATATTTTCAAGCTGAAGAAAGTGCATTAAATTTCCAATCATATAGTTATTTTACGATGTTTCATAATTTTAGACACATATTTACTTCATTATTTGGATGAACGATCTGCAACATTGCCACCATTTGTACTCTCTTCATTGTATCAGCTGTTTGCCAGGATAACAAAACTCGGATGGCATGATTATGATATGGAGAGTCAAACTTTTCCATTCCGTGAACCAGTTTCTACAATCATTAAACTTGCAGAAGTAATTATAAACTCATTTTCATCTATGTATTAATGAAAGAATTCAAGATTAGAGAAAATCTGAGTTATTGTAGTTGAGAAAGTTATAGGGTAAACAACTGTTTGAAAGTACAGTATAAATTAACAATTTACTTTATTTTTTAATTGAACATATTTTGCAAAAAAGTGATATCAAACTCATTCTCTTTCAGAAAAATTCAGATAAAGGTCCACTGGCTGTACAGTTATTAGTAACGTTAGTGTCAGATATCAATTCGGTAAGTTTTAACGAAGTTTAACGTGCGTATCATTGTTAATTCTTTCAGGATATTTTTGTGCCCATTTTTTATGTTAGAGGATTTTTTTTGTAATATCACAATTTAAAATTGTATAATAATGAAAGAGAAGAAGGAAGGTGCAAAACAGTCGAATTTTATAATTGCTACTTTTGACTGCGCAGCCATGTTTGAACTTTTTGAAGAAATTGCAGACTTTATGCACTCAAGTTTAATATTTCAAAGTTTTGTGTATTGGAAATAAGTTATGCAAAAAATTTATTGTGGTTTCGACTAGGGTTCGTTTCAAATGCAAAGTAGTGGCTAATAGTAAGTCAAAAATATGCTTACTTAAAGTTTATTGGTGTTGCAGAAATATTTAACAATGAACAGTTACTCTTCTAAAAAGTTTCTTAAGCTGCATAAGTGTTGATATGTAATCATTTTCTTGTGAATTTATAGTGATGAATTTTTTCATTTAATCACAATGTATGGTCGATCATTATCTATATATATATGTGTGGTGACATTCTGGAAGCTTTAATGATTTCACCAATTTTATATATGAAACTGTCTTAGATTTTGTCATAATCTTTCACATGGTTGGCGTAGTAAAATCTTTTTGAAAAAGAAATATTCTTTTTCAGGACATTGGTTTTGAAACTATCACGAAACAGCGGAAGACTTCATCGAGTTTTCGTGATGGCTATTTATTCGACATATTTGAACTGTCAACATCAATGCTTCGAAAAACTGTGAATAGTGGTAGAATAGGTGAAAGAGAGGTAATTATTTAAAAGAAAGTTCGGTGTCACATCACATAGGGTTATATTTTCGGAAACTTCTAGTAAACTGATGCATTCATTCTTTTTAGCTTTCAACAGTCAGCAGTTTGTTACAGCTTTCTCTAAACTGCCTCTCTTTTGATTTTATCGGCAGCTTAGCAGATGAAACAAATGATGATAATGCGACAGTTCAAGTACCTACGCTATGGAGACTGGGTTATTTTTTCATTATTTGGAACTGTTTAGTTTTAACTTAGTTAAGATTGCTAAATTTTTTTCAAGCTATAGGATTTAATACAATATACGATTGTTTGACACATATACTTCGTTCAACTGTCGTGTTATCTGCTTCAATTTTCATTTTATCATCTAAACATGACATGAAGATTGGCCGGCCATTCTTTTTTAAAATATATGTTGTTTGTTTTCAAAAATATCAACTGATAATATTTTTGGAAGAGTTATTTTTCGTTTTAGCTTTTACCGATGGTGAATTAATAACGATGTTTTTCCGTTTGTATAACGAATTACCTATTGAATTGACGACACGTGTGTTACAAAATATTGTCCAGCTGAGCTCCCTTCGGCGAACATTGTTTTCAAATCCAGAGCGGCAAACATATTTGACACATATCGTCAAAGGTGTTAAAGGAATTATGGAACAACCGGATAAACTTCGACAACAGGTATGTCGGGGAATGCTTCATATTTTAACTGTACTCATGGCTAATTACAATGTAATACATCAACAATTAATATTGTAACATTCAAGCTCAATACTTAAATGAGTGGGACAATCATAAGAAATAACTAAGAAGGGTGGTTGTACAGTACTCTCTTAATATAATTTTGTTGATTCGAATCAAAGTTCTTTAATTAAAAGTAAAATTAAAGTTCTTAAGATTCTTTGTAGGTTTTTTTAACCAGAATTATTTTACTTTTTGTTTTTATTTGAGCAATATACCTTCTCCATCGTTGATAGCATTCTAGAGTTGTCCTATTTATATTCAATATTTGAAAAATATTTTATCTTCATCCATGTTAGTACTTCAATGCTTGTTTCTTACTACTTTGTTAAGTTTGATCCTTTGAGTGATTCGTATTTTTAGGAAAGTTTTCATGAATTTTGCCGCATTGTATCACGTTTGAAAGGAAATTATCAATTGATTGAATTGATGAAGATTGAAGAATATTCCACGGTTATCGCTCTTTTGGCGGATTTCACTGAACAGAGTTTGCGAGTAGGTCTTCATGTTCTTCTTTATGCTCCCAGATACAATTACGTATTTGATAGCTACTTATTCTTTGGTAGAAATGAAACGATGGTGATTTAACGATAGGCTTTATAAATCTCGCAAATCTGTGATTATTCAGCATAAGCCTTTTCCTCTTATCAGTAAATGAAGCAAATCGAAATAATTTTATTGTTTGATATAAGCTTAAGATATTTGATAAGTTCTTAAAAAATCTCCGAAAATATGTGTTAGATTTTCATTTCAGGCTTACGAATTCTCAGCAAATAGTACTTACTACTTATTATCGTTTTGGCAGCGTATGGTTTCATCGGTACCATACGTGAAAGCTGCAGATCCACACTTGCTCAATTTATATTGCCCCAAAATTACTGCTACTTACGTGGAAAGTCGTTTACAATATGCACGAGCTGTTGCAAGGTCCATTCATCTTTACGAACGAAACATTTTTAACAAGTAGATTTCCTGTCAATGATGATACTGTTTTTCTGTCCGTTTATGTCATTAACATATGAGGTTATAGCTATGGCCGTAGTAATATGTGCTTATAGAAAAGCTTGTCAGCTTTAATTGTGATCACTGCGGCAGAACAATGCTGAATTAGGTACTTTCTATTGGTAGGACTCATTTTTCAAAAAAGGATTAAAAAGAAATATAGAAAGCAGTTATTCAAAAACTGGATAAGAATGATGTCTGATTTAAAAGGCCAAGATGCGCTTGCAACGAATCCTGCTTTTAGAAGGTAAACGGCACGTAAGACATGTTAAATCTTGACGGGTAGATGAGCGTTGAGACAGGAAAGGCGCATTTATCGCTCAGTTTTATTATTTTTTTTCGATTTGTTATCCATAATTTAAGTTTTTTTAAGTGGTTGAACTCTTAAATTTTCGATAAATATCGTTTTTAATTTTAAACAATCTTTAAGCTTCAATCGGCTTCTTATTACTGTCTCATCTTTAAATCGGTGCACTTTTCTATATTTCTATTTACAGGGGTGATATAGGCGATGACCCATTAGACGACCAGGGTGCCATCCAGCAAGTTATGGAACAAATTGCAATCATTTGTCGGTGTGAATATGAAAAATCAGCAGAGTTAATTGTTCGCTTATTTGATCATGACTACACGATATATGAGCGCTCAGCCAATAATCCGTCGGTATTGTGTAAAATTCATTTTTGAAACCATTATAAAATTTGTTCTTTAAGATTTCATGGAAATTTTAACGAATTTCAATTGATATTTATTTTACAAAAAAAATGAATTTTTAGTGCAAAATGAACGATTAAAATTTTGCAACTAGAAAAGATTCAACTTCTGTGAAGACATGTTCTCGACATACAAAGGAAATTCTTAACATGTGAATAAAGCCTTCAGCGGAAACATTACTATGGAAAGTTACAAAACATATAACGTGAAGTCAGAGCATAAAATTTATGTTTAATTACAGTCCGTTGAAGCACGGGAGTCAGTAGCTTGTTTGACATGGTTAGTAACGATAATTGGTGCAGCAATACAAGGTCGAGCATCGTATAGTAACTGTGAAGAGCATGATGTCGTTGATGGAAATCTAATTTGCAGGTTGCTTTCATCTTGCTTTTCTTGATTACTAACTTTAAATGCATAATTGTTCTCTATGAATTGGAAGCGAAATGTAAATGAAAATGAAATTGAATGAGAATTTAAAGTGAGAATGCTAAAGACTGTTGAAGTTTCGTCTTGCAAAAAAAGAAAACGGAACGCAGAAAATTAGAGTTTAATGTTTAACCTGTATTTTTACTTTATTTTTTTTTTTGTTCGAGTATGAAGGAAGTAATTTAAGTAGTACTTTGTTTTTAGTCATTACTTAAAAATCGGATAACTTTTATTTCATATGAAATCTTCTTCAGGGTATTAAAACTTATGGAGTTGACGGATTCACGACTTTCAACTGGTATGTCAGGGAACTTTAAGTTGGAAGTGGCTTATCTATATATGCTAGATCAGTTTCGGAAAATTTATGTTAGTGATCAGATACAAAAAATTAGTAAAGTGTATGATCAGCTCGAGAAGAATCTTGGTTTGCAGGATGAGACTGCTGTAATTACCGTATACGCTCGTAAAATGTAAGTTTCTCACTTACAAAATAGTTTTAGTAGTGTGATTTAAACCTGGTCTTTAATAATTTTCATTGTAATTTTAACCTTAACGTATTCTGTATAATTTCTTATTTTTTTTGTAATGCTTTTATTGTTTCTTTCCCTTTCTTCGTCAGACTAGATTAGATTTTCCATGGTTTAAAAGCTCGACATCATTTCTGTTTCATCTTATTTTTTGCCATTCTATTTCACCTAATCGTATTATTGAATGTTAAATAACATCTATTACTGATAAATGATAAAATAAAAATTATTGCAGTATTACGAATTTAAAATATTGGGGAGCCGAGGAGAAACTGGTGGATGACAGTTTAGTGTTGCTTAACGAACTTTCACTCGGTTTTTCTGCTGGTCGTCGCTTGATGAGATTGCCTGACATACAGTTGCTATTAAATAATCACTCGGTATATGTTATTTTCTATCCATCATCAAGTAATTTAGCAACATGGATTCTGTTCGGTTGATTTTAAACAGACTAGCACTATATAACTCGTTTATACAGAAAGTATTATAGTTTTGATAAGATGAAAAACAACTGAATTAGATAATCATCATCCTTGACCATTTAAATATTTGACGTAGTAAGGGATTTGCTGGTACTAACATCAGAGAATTCATTTTTAAATGTTCGATCTATTTCGAACTGACAAATTTTGATTTTTCATATAATTTTAATAGAAAATTCTTCTGTTATCTTTCAATTTTTCATTAATTTTAATTTCAAGTGTGAACATTTCTCGTTTTTATCTTCGGAAGCTGATTTGGTGACAATGCGATCACGGACAACATTTTATGCTTCTTTGATGCGGTTGTTGTGTTTAGATTTAAATGACAACGATGCAACTTTCTATTCATTTATGCAACCTTTAACAGGTTCTTTCTTTTTTTATTTGATCTACAACTAAAAAAGTAGAATTGGAATTGTTAGTATATGCTTCATGGTAAAGGTTGTAGATAAGTACAAAAGTTTTCCAGAATAGGAATTGAAGCTCATTAAACCTGTAGTACGTAGTATTTTTATCTCTCTTTTTAAACAATAATTTTTTGTTATTAGCTCTGCATGTTACATCTTTCAATTATCATACCATTTATAACCATAATTTAATACATCAACTAGTTTTTCCCGCATATTTTCGAGGGAATTCTCTACAACGACCTACCGTAGCATGCTGCATGCTCACAATCACTTTGGAAGGGTTTGAGGCTCATCAATTCTAAAATCTTTAGTCATAAATAGAAATGTCGGATTATTAGTTGGCATTTTATTGACTGTTATTTATTCGCAATCAAATTGAGTTTTAGATGCTGTGCGAGAAATTTATGATGTTTTTGCGATGAGTGCACCAACTGTTGATCAGGAACGTGTTAAGGTTTGTATTAATTTGTTTATCAGAATTCCCATTGGAAAACGATGAGGCGTTCTTGATAGCTGTGTCCTTAAAACATCTTGCTCCATTTACTTAGTAGTGTTATTTCTCATATAATTTTGCTGCAACAAGGTTTATGTAATGAAAGTTTGCAGTTTTCATGTATTTCCTACCATTGAAAAGTGGATATTATTCCTAGAATATATAGAATATGCTAAATTTGTTCATTATAATTTTTTCGGGACATTTTGTAGCGTGCTGTTGTTGGTCTTTGTCGGGATCTTCGAGGGATCTCGACAGCATGTAATGCGAAATATGTTTTTTCAATGTTATTCGATTGGATGTAAGTTTCGAAATCTAATTTACAATTTCTGAATGATACCCAAAGTATAACAGTAATACGAAACGTTCGAAAATCATTGCTTATTGAGTAGAACAGTGTGTGGCGCGGTTACTCAAATGCTTGAATTGATCGTATAAAGTTGACGAATTTAAGTAAACAGAACCACTTGTAGCATTTAGTTTAAATATTTATTCTCATAATTTTAAGTTATGGGGAAAGAACTGAAACGATTTAGATTAAATATATTTTTTTAAAATAATTTCAATAAGCGACACTATTTTAATGAGTCCTTCATCAACCTAGATATTTTTTTGATTTACCTTTAGTATTCTAGTTAATATTATCCATGAACAAACTGTCGCCTGTATGATGTGTATTTTCAATAAGTGCACTGCGTATTTATTTGACAGAACAGGCTTCAAATGTCTTCAAATAAGATTAATATGAAATTATATAGATCAGTTTCTTTGATTAGTTTTCTGCTTTACACTATACGTTCTTTTTTTTTAATTTGAGATGTTAGATGGAATTATCTGAAATTTTAAGGTACCCAAACGTATTTTCAATTTTGGTTCGATCAGTGGATGTTTGGGCGGATTGTACAGAGGTGGTTAGTCCAATACTGAAATTGTTAGTAGAGTTGTGCCAGAATCGTCAACAGCGATTACAATTTGAGATGTCATCGTGTAGTGCTGTGTTGTTATTTCGTGAAGTATCAAAAATCATCTGTACATACGGTTAGTAAATGTTTTGCTGTGCGCGCAATTTCTAATAACATCTTCAATACTAACTTTCCATTAGTCTTTTTTTTTTGATACATTGAATTGAAAAAATTATCTACGACATGTTTCCTAATTTTTTCAGGTACAAGAATGTTGGCTTTACCTAAAGTAGTTCCTGAAAATGCCTATAAGCAAAGGTATAAAAATATTGGTACCGTTTTTTCTATATTGAAAATGGCTTTAAACGGTTCATATATTCCGTTTGGTGTATTTCGATTATATGGTGACACATGCCTCCAAGATGCCTTAGCAATGTTTGTGAAGTTCCTCATGTATATACCGGAGGCGGAATTTCAGGTAAGTCTTGTGAAAAATAATGAAGAACTGGTTGAACTTAGTCTGTACACTGAGCTGCAGGTTATAAATGTTGATTATCAACTATAATTGGAGAGCTTACAGAAAGAATTCAGTAATTAAGAGTTTTATTCAAAGTAGATTTATGACCGTAAATTCATCAATTTATTGGAATTACAGGCATTTAATATTTTGCTTTTTCTTTTTGGTGATTTATTTCTGTCATGTTTGTGTGAATTTTCCATTTAGGTTTTATTTTTATTTTTTCAGTCTTATTCAAAAATTATCCAGAATTTCCATTGGTTATTGGAATCGATTGCGCAGAATAATATGTGCTTCTTATCAAATATTAAACCGGAAGTATTCGTGGTTTTAATTCGTTATATTGAGCAGGCAATTGTTTCATTTGATCCCATTGTTGTAAGTTTTTTTTTTCGAGATTTATTATTTCTTTCCACATTGTTTCATTCAGAAATATATGATTTTATGAAAAACTAAATCTCCTTATCTTGATTTTTGAGCAAACAACTATGGTCTAGAAACGGTTTGAAACATGAGTAACAGAAACTGGAATTCAGTTCACACATCTAGTTTTTATTGTTGAGTTAGCTTTTTCTCTAATTATTTCACTTATTTTGGTTTGAAATCTTTTGATATTGAAGTTATAATTTCCCACGCTTGGTTCAGGTAACAGCATCATGTTCAACTCTGGACCTAATATTAAATTATCTATACCGTCGGTTAACACGCACAGCTCCGCCTCGAACTCATGTTGGTGCTGAGGCAGAGGGAGAAAATTGCATACGTGCTCTTGAAGCTCAACCATCTTTATTACCTCAGGTTAATCTTATTTTATCAAAGCACCAAACTTTGGTGAATAAGCTGATAAAAAATAGACTTGAAAGAAGTAGTTATTCTTGGATGTGAATATTTTCCCACAAACATACTTTTCCTCCAGAGTTTACTCCTATGTATCCGGAATTTGTATATTCCATTTTCATAATACTGATTGTTTTTACATAAATGTTTTATTTATCATCTTTATGAACAGTGTCGATTACTTTACTGATAAGTTGAAGCAAGCACAATTATGTCATTCTTTGGCAAGCCTCATTGGTAATATTGATCAATTTTCGTTTAAAATTCTATTTATAAATTACACATTTAAGATGTTATCAACGATATTGAATGCTTCGTTGTTCGAAGACGTCAAATGTCAGTGGTCATTGTCACGACCCTTACTTGGCTTGATTTTACTACAAGAGGAATGTTTCCAGCAATGGAAAATGGAATTATTAGCGAACCAACCACAGGATAAACGTGCTGCATTTGAGGAGGTTGGCTTTTAATGATTCTTACATTAGGTAATGTGATGATTCAAATGGATTGATGGGATGGAATAAAATAGATAAATAAAACAGATAAAATGCTTTTAGGCATATATATGTAAGATTCAGCAGAATAATGGAATGACATCAAGTGAAAATTTATCGAACATATGTTTGATTGATTGTCTTTTTTATCATCTTTCATGTTTTTCTTCTCTGGATCATCATCCTAATTTGCTGCTGCCTGCTCACTTATATATGCTCGTTCATAAAAGTGTATAAGTCTCCCTCCCATGTTAGGCAATTTCAAGTTTTCCGATTTCATTTTTTAAGGCTTTCACGTCTTTAATGGACGGCGTAGAAAGGAATGTAAGTACTCGAAACAAGGATACATTCACACAAAATATGAATATGTTTCGGAAGACGGTAAGTAATCATTGTATCTTTTTATGTATATCTGTTTATTTTGCTAAAGCATCGTCCAGTCAAGATTTTGTTCGTGGAGATTTCTTTTTTTTACTTTTTCCTTTCTCATCGTTTTAAAGTATTTTCAGTTTTTGAACATGGAGATGTGGCTAAAAATCAATTTTTTTTTGATCACTGTGCAACTCTATCTATTTATTTAAATCAGTCCAGCAGAATTTTTCGATATAATTTTACTGTTTTCTGTTTTCATTTTTTGCTTTTTCTTTACATCAAATATATTCATAGTATATAAAATCTGCTATATAAATTCAGATCCAGGAAATTATCAAAGGTGACGTTATGTCAGCGGTGCAACCACTTCCTGTCGCTGATATGATGTCGTAGTGATTTCGAAATTTCTATTTTCACTACACTTTTACCATTCTTTCCTTCATATATCTGCTTCTCGATGGGAAAAAAGAATGGAAATTGTTGCTGAATTTATTCATGGCTATGGACATATGGGTTTTTGAACTAATGACGCTTATATATCGACTTTTTCAGTTCTTTAGTGGCGTTTCTATTTCTCATATATTCATATCCAGTGATTATGTTGTTGTAATGGACGATCATTGTTTCAGTTTGTAAACATAAAACTGTGTAGTAAATTAGATAGAACTTGTAAGAACAAGTTCTTGAAATATTTGGAAATGCCTTATTTTTGTTTCTATTAGCAGATTATCTTCCGACATATCATATTTTGAGAAATATCTTTGTGTGATATTTTTCATAGGAATTTACAATATGCTTGCTGTTTTATCAAAGCAGAGTGCTTTCAAAAAATTGAAAATTTTCTCACTACTGTTTTTAATTTGTTTTTGATATTGAGAGTTAGCCAGAAAATATATTTTGATTCTCTCAACTTTGTGGCTGAGTACCATGAAATCGGATTTTTGTTCTGTAGTCGAAAGAAACTGTATTTAGTGCTTACTTTGTACGGGTTATTTTAGATGTGCATTTGGATCCTGTACTTTTATACTTCTTATTGCTTTGCAATTGTTCATTATATTTTTTTAGACTTCTTCGTTATGTCCATTTTGATGCAAATATATTGAAGGTACAATATCTTGAATTCGACACATCGAGGAAGGAGGGGCATGTTTATCGTTTCCTCCTAAGATGTACGTTTACATCATAGAATTTATTCATTTTATTATTAAGCAATAATGTATATTAAAGAAACACTGGAAAAAAAACTTGCTTGAACTTGCTTTTGCTACTGTTGTAGTATTTTCTTCTTATGTGAATGTTAGTTAAATTTGTACGAAAGAAAGTTTACAACATTTTTCATTTCTTCGTATCGGTAAAGATATTAAATTGTGCTAACAATGAATAATCATAGGCAAGAATTTTTATTACTGTAGCTCTAGCATAGATGGAAGTGTTCAAGCTAAGGTATATGTTAATATTTTTCTATATTTTTAGGTTCTGTTTTGCATTTTGTTCACTATTGTTTTTTTTGTTTTAAAAAACCGCTTTGGGCGATGAACTGTTAGCTTTATTCGCTTCATTCAGTTGTGTTCATTTTTTTGCCCTATATTTAAGTGCTCAAAGTTTTACAGAAAATTTTTTGAGGATTTACGATGGTTGTGATGGTACTACAATGCGCTTGCATTGTTAGTAGATGAAGATCATTTTTTTATTAAAATTTGAAAAGAACGTGTTGTTGGGATTCAAATTTAATTGGCATGAGTTATTAATCTAACGAATTAATGATGCAAGTGTGATTTTATGGCGCTAAATGCAAGTGTTTGTAGTCCTATAAGTCTGAAAGTATAAGTAATACAAGTTGCAGAATTGCAGAAAAACGGATGTTTACGGCTTCTATGCGTTTACCAGCTGTTATTTTCTGTTAGTAGAAACGGCGATAAATACCTTAATCTCAGTCAATTTGACAATTTCAAATATTTTGTGTTTTAATCTGAATGTTTCTTTTTTGTTTTTCTTCCATTCCTTATTGCTTACGTATCGTTTCCTTCTACAACTGGCTTTATTTTTATTTCTTAAGTTCAGTGGTTTTTTTATTTCTCCCATTATTAATTAACTGTTTGTTTATCTGTAGCATAAAAAATCTCAAATACATACTATTTTTGTTGTTTCACTTTCAACAGTAAATTTGTGTTATTTCAGTCAATAGTGTCTTTATCAATGATAATTCTTTTTCCCGAAAATAGTAGAAGATTTTATACGAAATTACAAAGCATGGAGAAGAGAAAACAAATGTTATCACTTTAAGCACTGTTGATTGGAGCGGATAGGGAATTCAGCCAATTAGTTTTATAGTTTCTGTTATATTCGAAATCAATAATTACAATAAATTCTGAAACAGATCATTGAAAAGTTTTAACAGAAATTGTATAATTGCTTTTTCGTATGCACTAGAACTTTTCCTTCCCGAACGTAAGTCAGAATATTTTCTCAAGACTTATTGTCTTAACTCGAAAAGTAGTAACTACTGTTTATCGTTAAAATTCAATAGTATCACATGCAGTGAAGCTTGATGCCACATCAATGATAGTCATAATAATTATGAAATATTCACAAGATAAAAGAATATTTACTGTTACAATCATTAAAGTCTGTAATTTCCATCGTTGCTACCAGTGATTCGATCATTTGATCAGTATCATCTCGGAATTAATTATCAATAATATATAACAATTTATTATTCTTGTAATACTGAAAAACATCAGGTATTTCAATGAAAGTTCAATCTTTCCACGGGAAAACTTCATGAACTCTTTCTCTGATAACCTCCAGATGACCCGGGAGAAAGCTCTCTCTAATTCCTCCGCTCTCGGCTGAAACCTTACCATCACTCTCGCCATTCTTCATCACCCATCTACACGACACAACGGCTGCTTTAACAGACTCGTACGTATGTGCCCTATGTGTGTGTGTGTGTTTGTGTTTGTGCGCGTACATGTGTATGTGTGTGTGTGTGTGTGTGTTGTCTGCACTGGTAGCAATAACAACAACATGATAGAGATAGCTTTTATTGAGAGAGGAAAAGAAAGAAAGAGAGAGAGAAACAAGTATGTATGTCGATTTCTCTGGCTATTTCAAATTTGTTGATGGTACTTCTTTGGCTTGCTTTTTATTCAGAGGGATACTCTCTTTGCCTATACTCTCCAAATTTACCTCTTATACATCCATTTTAAGCTCTCAGAATTCAACGCTCATATATCCTTCACGTTTACGCTCTCGAAATACATCTCCGTTAGGTTTACGCTTCTGAAATACATGTCCGTTACGTTTACGCTCTCGAAATACTTGTTCGTTAGGTTTACGCTTCTGAAATACATGTCCGTTAGGTTTACACTTCTGAAATACATGTCCGTTACGTTACGTTTACGCTCTCGAAATACATCTCCGTTAGGTTTACGCTTTTACTAAAATACATGTCCGTTACGTCACGTTTACGCTCTTGAAATACATCTCCGTTAGGTTTACGCTCTCGAAATACTTGTCCGTTACGTCACGTTTACGCTCTTGAAATACATCTCCGTTAGGTTTACGCTCTCGAAATACTTGTCCGTTAGGTTTACGCTCTCGAAATACATACCCGTTACGTTTACGCTGTCAGAACTCAACACTAATTTCAAATGTGTAAAATTATTTCCAAAAATTAGTATTGAATATTTTAAAGTTAATAAAAATTAAAGTAAACAAGAATTTTACTCGTTTAATCATCACATTATTTCATATGATATAATTTATTTTCATTCTTAACAATCATTTTGGCTCCATTCTTTTTCCGTTTCTTTTTTTATTTTTGGAATTTTTGAGTAATGACTTTTTAATTGAATTTTTTAAAATAGCTTTCTCTTCTCATTCTTCATATGTTGTCATTTTAACTGCAAATTCTTTAATGTTGTTAAAAATCTTTCTTTTTTTTAAAAACAAAATTCAATTTATTGCAATTTGAGAGCATTGAGAGAGTGATGGAAGACAGATGAGAAAGATGAAAGATTATGTTATTTGATATACATAAACATTGAGGCATTTCAAGAGTATGTACTTATTCCGAATATAATAAAATTTTATGATATAATCAATTCATTATAAGAGTAAGAGTAAAATATTAAAATGTTTCGCATTATCATAATCTTAAAGGGTAAATTAGTTTAAAGCATTTTTTTACCATTTTTTATTTTTGTCCTGTAAAATTAACTCATGCAAACAGTAATGTATAATGTGTTTTAAGTTTCAAAACATATTTTTGATGGTGAAGTCGGCCGTTAACTTTTATTATCGTTTATCAGTAATATCGCTTATCAATAACAAATGTTAGTAGCTGAAATAGACAAGATTAATGTTTTGGGAGGCTTACGTTTCAAATAATTTACATATATTTATGTATTTTATATATTGAAACAACCCTTCTAATTCTTTCCATTTTGTATAACCGAATCCGGAATCGTATACTTAAGCTATTAATTAACTGGAAGAGAAGGTAAGAGGATACAGGAGGAATAATGCCTAGCACATAAATATAGCTATAATTATAACTTATTCATTCTGTTGTATTTGTTTATTTTCGTCTTTTTTTGTTTGTTTTATTTCTATTTGATTAAAATATCAGAATTTATTTAATTTGTCAACTTAAGTTCCTTACATTTTGCTTACTTATTTAATCACCTATCTATTCCATGGTTATATTTCAGGCAATTATGGAAAAGGTAATAATGCTTCCTTAACTAGTTAGTCATTTTAGTCATATAAAATGTTTAGGTATTATATTTATAAATTGTGATATCTCTCATGATATTCATGCTTGATATTATTATATTGTTTTATCTCTTTTGAGTAAGACTTTTCCTTTATTTACTTATTTTTGCAGTTTGTCTAACTTTAGCTTTTAGTATAATTATTATTTCTTATTTATTTTATTTCATTTTTGGTTTTTATTGTTTTATATGAATTGTGATTTTTTTTTACCTTGTTACTTTTCTTTGTGATAAAATTAATATCATTACATTTGTGGCTAATTAATTACATCATTCCATTAGTTGCTAAGTAACAGAATAGAAATTACTAATATTATAGTGAGGAATATTTCATTTTCTAACACACAAATCTCAGTTTCAGTTATTTTTTTAGTTTCAGTTTATTTGTTTGAATCATTTACTTAGTATTATTTAAATATTAAGTATTACTATTTACTACAAAAGAAATATTTAGTAATAATGCAAAGAAGATCTTTAATGTTTCTCTTCGTTTTCTCTCAAAGTTTTTGCAAAAGTTAAAGTGGGAGTGACAATTTTGAAAAATTTTTTTCCTTGATTTATTAGATTTATTAGAATGGATTTTGGATAAAAAATAAAAATATTTTAAATATATCTGCAAAAGTTGTTGAATTTTCTGAAAAAACTTAGCAGAATTTTGATTTTGGAGCAAATGGAAGTCTATTTTTATTTTTTGTTTTTAATAACGATAATCATTAGCATTAGGATTAATTTTAATAAGCTTTATCTTATTTAGTCTTACTTTACCTTACCTTATATTCATATTACACAATAATAATATTTCTATTTCTTCTTCTTACTATTTTGTTATTATTGTTATTAATAGATTTACTAATAAGCCAGAAGAAATATTATACTTTTGAATACATGTATTATATACTTCAGTGTAATTTATTAATTCATTTTCGTCCCTGAATCGTTGAAAAGTTTGATTTCGCTTATTCTTTTCTTATGAAATTTTTTTTTTAATTTTCTTTTTTATTTTAATTTAAATTTATTTGTTCTTATTATATTTTAATTTACTGCAAATCAACAACGTCAATTATCAATTATCAATTATCAATTATCACATTTATCAGTTCAATAAATTGAGTAGTGAAATTAGAAGCATTTCATATCATACTCATTAGTTGTTTCTAATAGTCTGATTTTCCGACCAAATGATTTAATCGAATTAAAAAAATTTTTCCCTTTCTGATTATTTTCATACTAATTGATAATTTTAGTGATGGGTTCATCATCGATTGGCATATTACGGCTTATCTCACTTTTACTGATCCTTTCCTATTGTTATTGTGTGGAATGGGATGCATTCAGTTTTCCGAATCCAACATCCGGTGATTACAAACGGTGTAATATGCGAACAACAGCAAGCATATGTGATCCAGATGGAATATTGACCGAAGCGGAACGATATCGATTGAATCATGAATTAGGTCAACTGGAATCTCGAACTCGACAGGTTCATTTGCTTATAAGTAATTTTTATTATAAAACATACATAAGTATGAAAGTGATTCTTATTATCATTATATTTAATAATAATGCAGTAATTACATTCCGATCGCGATCATTTTTTTTCCAGAAAAGTTTTCATGATATCAATCTCTTAACCAAATTCATTCCTCTCGTTTCAGTTCTTTATTCAGCTGTAAGTATAGTTTTACTAATGAAAAAAAAGTTTTAATAATTAAAAATTCTTATTCCAATTTATATTTATACGATTTATTTTATCTAATATCCATTTATAGGATCATGCTCCTGACTTTTGTCAAAAAAAAGGAATCACAGCAGCAATGGCTATCGTTAAACATATTCGTGGAAATTCCGAAGAAGTAAGTTAATTCTCCAACTTTTTATTTAAGTTAAAGCAGTAAATAACACCTTTAGCAGCAATGGTAGTAAAAAGATTTATTTTATGAATATCTGAAATTGAATCTAGTTTCAAATATTTCGTTGTTCTCTTCATTGTTATTGTGGTTTTTCATCTATTTATTCATATCATTTCTCATGAAACTTTTTCCGATACTTTCTAACTTTAAACTGCAAAGACTGAATTACTTGTTTTTTCTTTGTTTTGGTCATAATTAAAAAAGCAATGTTATGAATTAAAACAAAAATTAAACAAATAAAAGAATTAAAAAATGAATAAATTTATTATTGAAGAAATATGAAGTAAAAAAACGTTGAAGGCTGTGAAAGAAATGGCAAATCAAATTCTTCGAAAATGGACATTAGATAATCAGTGTCAGAAATCAGTGGTTTTAGTGGTTGCAACCGAAGATCGTCGATTTTGGGTAGCACGTGATTCACGAGTTCCAGTATATGCACAAGAATTTACGCAAATATTTAATGACCAAGTAAATTATAATTTTTCACTTTTAATATTTTTCTCGATATCATCGTCTATAATCTATTTGAATAGCAAATGGATTGATCATATCATTGAATTCATCATTCTTTAAAGATTAGCCTTTTATCAGGTAATGATTATTTTTTAAGATGTAGCGACTCAAAAGGATAAAGGATTAAAGCTAACGCTTGTCTGATTACAATTTTGCAAAATATATCAGAAGTACCAAATTTTATTGCCAAATTTTACATGTGATTAAGAGATGACAGATTTGATACAGTATGATAGCTCTATAGTACCTTATAGTATGCTTTTCCCATTTATGGTATGATATTGTATTTAAGTAAACGTGCAAGATAAAGTGACATAGTAGTATCTGTCAAGCATTGGTAAAATGGATGGATTTTTTAATCAGTGAATCAGTTTATCGGTCATCAGTTATCAGTTAATTAGTTGGTCAGTTATCAATTATCAGTTAATCAATTGATCAAATAATCAGTCAATCAGTTATTTAAACACATCGCTTCATGACGAAACAGTCTCTTATAATAAAAAACGCGACGCATGTTTTTTATTTATAAGGAATAATAGTGTCTTTCAGAAGCAACTTTTTCAACAAGGAGACTATTCGCGAGCTTTGGGCAACATAATACAGCAAACTTGGGAAAAGGCTATATCGAAGCAAAGAGCAGTGGAACTACCGGGTGGTGGCAGAGGTGGTGCCGGTGATATGGGTGGTTTCCGTCCAACCATTCCACCGTCCCGCGGTATTGTTCCTAGACCGGATAGTGGCAGAAAGCGTGGAGGTCTTTTACCGAATATACCGTTTTGGTTTTGGTTGCTATTTCTCCTCATCCTTTTACCTCTCCTTTGTTGTTGCTGTTGTTTATGCTATTGTTGTTTTTGCCGTAAAGGTAGTAGTACCAGCAGCAATACACGACGACAAAGACCTACCGATATTGAGACTGGTGGTAGAGTACCAATAAGTGATGGTGGTGGTAGGTTTGCTGGTGGAAGAGGTGGAGGAGGTTTTAACAATTTATTGGGTAGCCTTGGTGGTGTTGGCTTAGGTCATTTAGCCGGTCGACTTTTAAGTGGTGGTGGTAAACGTCATAATATTCCCTCTCCAGGTTATCAGGGTGGTGGAGCTTATCCTGCAGCACCATATCAGCCTAGTGGTAATTACGGAGGTGGTACTGGTGCGGGTGCTAAAGGACTTTATCCATCTGTTGCTGTAGCTGATCATGGTGGCGGAGGTGGCTGGTAAATTATTAAACGAAAAGATGATCGGCAGAATTTCGCTACAATTTCGTCGATTTTTTTGTGAGCAAATTAGACTATATTCTTACCTTTGCAACTTCATCTTTGATGCTTTTCTTCGACCGTAAGTAAATTGAAGTTGCAACAAAGAATCACTGTGCGAGGTCAGGTAGCCAAACTGAGGTCATATATCTATCTTTCCCAATAGAAAAATTACCAAAATAATCAATTTTCCTGTTGCAATTCAAGTGAAAGTTTCTAGAAAATTAGCTGTTTATATAGGATAACAATAATCACAACATTTCAATGTGAAATGCTTTACGTCGAATAATTATTAGTGTGAATAATTGATTGCTTAATGGTACTAATTAGATTAGCACAAAATTATCTTAGAAATTAGTTACTGATCAAAAATCTATTCTTAGTAATGCATTCCTTTGTTTTTTAGGAATGTACTTTGAAAAAAATTAAAGCGATCCTTTTAAAATACTTCCGTCTTTTTGCGCACAAGAATATGTATTGTACAGTTTCGTTTTCGTTTTCTATTTTTGCATTTTAATTTTCAAATATTTTTGTCTACCATTATGGTGTATACACTATTCTAGAAATTCTTTATATTGTTAATTAAATAAATCTGCAAATTAAAGTTTGAGAAGAAAATTAACCAAATTAAATTTGGATTTTTTGCAAAATTATTGCTTTTTTCATTACTCTCATGTTTCTTTCTGATCGTCTAATATGTACAAATGTAAAATTGATACTTTGCAAGTATGATGTTTAGAAGTATAAGTATATTTATCAATTATGGGAAGAAGTTCCGGTTTACTTCAAGTACTGTGATAACATTTTTTTGCTCTCTGCTATCATCAAATGATACGTTTGTATAAAGAACGAAAGAAAACTAATAATTATGTATATTGAAGAATCTCCACTAAAATAATACATTTCGGTATTGTATTTGTGATATGCCATTTGCTGTAAAAAAAATGCTTTGTAGCTTCTCGTATTTTAGCTAATTATTTTGTGAATAAACAGACAAAATTAATCGTTCATAAATAATAATTACCAACGGTGATTTCCTTTAAGTAATTAAGGATTTTGTGGAAAACTGAGCATGGAATATTTAACTAGTTAATCACTACAATTTCAAATGCTTTGAATCCGATTCCATAGAAAAATTTTGCCAAGCAGTTGTAAAAATGAAAAATGAAAAACTCTCTCCCTCTCTCAATGTAAGAAAGAAATGTAGCAAAACAATGGCTGGAATGAAAAATTTCCAGCGTTTTCCATTAATTAACCGAAAAACCATCCCATCAATCATTTACTCATTCCATTACTGCTAACTTATCATTGAAAAAAAGTTGGCAAGACCCGAAATATTCTTCCAGCAAAACTACTACAGCACTCTAACTTCTCTTATAACAGAAGCATAAAAGAGTTATCTCCGATATAGATTTCGAACATTGCTATATTTTCCCGTACAGCCTACGTAACCTGCGTACAAATTTTAAATGAAATTTGAAAAAAACCTAGAAAGCTTTCGATAGTATGGAATGGGTATACTAAAATTCATGAATGATACATCATCAATTTGTTGAAATTTTTGTGTTATCATGACAACTTGTTGTCAATAATTCATTAAAATATCAAAGATTTTGACAAAACAAGCAAAGAAAAAAGACGTGAAAAGAAATCGTGTATCAGCGGTTTCTTTGATACTGTATATTTTGAGCTTCCACGGATATTTTCGATTTTTCAATAATTCTCTCCTTTTAAAGAATATCATTTCAATGCTCAAATTTATGGAATCTTTTTTATGAATGAATATGATGTAATTCCAATTTGAAGAATTGTTATTTAGAAATTAAGTATCAGGATGCGATGGAATAGGATGACGTAAAGATAATAATTCTTAACTGACCAAGTAATCAAAACAACACAAAAAAAATTCCAAAAACCAATAAGAGATCATGAATAACACGAGAAGAGATCCTATTCCAAATCGAGAACATTATGCCAATAACATATTCCAAAAAAAAAAAAACATAAAAATATGTATCAAAAACGTTAGAGTATTAGCAATTTACGGCAGATACAAAAATAATTTAACTAGAATCCTCACATTTATCACCTGCAAGCAATAACTCAAATTCAGAAGGAAAACGAAATGAATCTTTGAAGAAAAAAAAGAGAAAGAGATCATTTTATGTTAAGTCAAGTTCTCCGAATTTACCAATTTTTTAAAAGAATATCTTGTGAAAACTATTCAAACTGAGTTTTGTTGCATCTTGCAAGATCACCAGTCCGGAAACTCAACCGATATATCTTTTACCAGTACGAAATGAAGATGAATAATTAACAGGCAATGTTGAATTATGGCAAAAACATATCTACGTTGTAGATGATCATTTAAATTTTCAGCAGAATGTAATTTGAGTATGAATAAAGACATTGCAATGACTTATCTGTCTAATATATATTCATGCAACCTGTACCAAAGAAACTGAAACATTATCACTCATTGTCTACCGTGAATATGCATGAAGATGGCGACAAAAGTGAAGTACGAAGACTGTATACTTCAAGATTGGAAATTTAGAAGAAAAATCGTTGGGTTTTGCTCTCTATTCCTAAAGCATAACTGCTATGATAAAAATACAGTTCTATTTTTTCAATTGAAATACTATTTCCATCTTTTACAATTGTGATTATCTATTTTTTAATAACGCGCAAAGAATCGATATTGTTTAATCTTGGACAACGATCCAATTAGTATTTCTTATTTTTGACAATTATTCAATAAATTAATACTTCCTACTCTTTCCTTCCCAAAACTATGGCAAACATCTTAAACCTGTTTCTCTTAAATTCATTTGATAACTTTTAATAAATTACTTGAAGTATAGCATGAATCTTGGAAGATGTGGCGAAATCGCAACGAAGATTCAATATGAAAATAAAAAAGATGAAAGTACATCAAAAATACACACATTTTTAACTTAAATCAATTCATTAGCTGGTGTCGCTGACGATGTGCCTATGGTTGAAGTGTTGCTAGATGATGCTAACCCAGATGCTCCTGATGTAGCAATATTAGCTGATGCTGTCATTTGTGCTTCACGACGAACCATGCTGGACGAGAAACCCGGCAAATTTGGAAAACGGATGCCTATTTCACGTGATATTTTCACCGGTACCTGAAATGCATTTCTTTTATTTTCATCTATTTCTTTCTTACGCAACCAAAATCAATTCACTATTAATTTACAACAGAGAGTTACTGAAACGACCCTGCAATGGTTAACGAAAATTACAACTCACCATCCTTCTACTAAATCTGAAATTTTGAAGTGTTCATCACCCATCTTTTTTTCCCTCAAAAAATCAAATACATTCACAAATTTCTTTCTATTCTCCCTTTGAACTTCTGAATTTGAAAAATCAAACATTGCTGGAGAAATGAATACGATGAAATTAAACACAGAACAGAAAGTTACAAAAAAACGCAAAACACGAAAAGTGAAAGAGAGAATGAAAAATGTTTTTTTTTTAAACCAAATATTCAAAATTCAAAATCTATCAAGTACTTCGTCCGATCAATTCACTAAACATTTCAACCGATCCATCAAATATTTCGACTGATTTTGATTTTCCAAATATTTCAAATAATAAAATCATGCATGATACTTACTATACGATAATGCATACATAAAATTAAAATGTATTAAACATAGAGAAGATCAAAGGGAGTTAAAACGAAACGGTATCAAGCACAAATTTAACACAGATATATTATACCGATTACCTGATACTACGAAAGTAAAAGAGTGAAAGAAAGGAAGAGTTAAACGTAGAATGCCATCTCGGTACTATTATCTTATTGTTAACAGATCTTACATAGAAAAATTAAAATTTTTAGATTAATTTTTTAAAAAATGGATAAGTAATAAATGAAGCAAGCAAAGGTTAATTAATACGTACATGCTTTGATGCAGTTAGTTTTTCATCCATCAAAGATGACAGGGAAGTGGAGCTAAGGAGGCTGAGGATTCAATTGGATCAATGCCCGATAAAGTACTGCATCAATGAAGGAACTGAGTTAATGATAATAGTGATGGTAAAGTTGGTATTAATATTCATCGAAGTAATGGAAGTAGCAGTAACTTCGGAGAATATTAATCATAACAATGCGACGGTTCCTGTGGCGGTACCACTGGCAAAACGTGTCCCACGTGAAATCTTCCGTGACGCTTTACGTGCGATCAACGTTGAGAACGGTGCAGTTCTCTAAAAAACAAAGTGGAAAAAGAAACAAACAGAAACGAGACGAAATAAAATAGAACAAAATCAAAAAAACTAAGATGAAAATAGGATAACAAAAGAAAAATTAACGAGGATAAAGTTAAGGAATTATTATCAAAATGATGAATTTAAAGTCCATCTAGTTAACGAAACAAAACATCGCCAGTGTACTAATTTGGTTGAAGAGGATATTCGATATCAGCAGATAGATTATCGCCTCCTATCTGAACACATGCTGACTTCCACTTCCATATTTCGCTACAATTCATGATCGACGATCATTTCAATATCATAAAATATAACCTTACCTTAAAAATCTTAATGAAATTAACAACTGAACTGAACCTATTGCACTGCATTTTAAGATAAAGATGCTTTTATGCTTATGCATCCTAAATATAGCATATGTTCCAAAAGGAAAAAGTTTAATGCAAACATACTTTGCTCATAAGTTACTGGAAACCAAACATATGACCATTCAAAATCAAATAAGTTTGTTTGCGGGTTAGTAAGTGACAGAAAAATAGTTAACATAAGTGTTAATCGGAAAATGAATGGTGATTGAGGGTTCTATATATTTTACTAGTATTATAGTATTATATTCTAAGTTCTATAGTATTGTATTCTAAGCGCGCTTTTTATTAAAAAAAATGGAAAAACTGCGGAAGGCTGTGCTATAAATCAGAAACAAAATGATATTAAGAGGTGAAATAACATTCTTCTTCTTTCCAATAGCAAACTTTTTTTTCGTTTTAACTTAGTTCGCTAAAATAAATTGATTTTTTATAAAATTTGTAATGAAATCTTAAACAGAAATGAATTGGAATTTTAGGAAGGATATTCAAAAAAAAAGCGCATAAAAGTTTGCTCATCCGGAAACATGTCCAAAAGAAGAAGCTGCTGGAAAATAAATGGAATACAGAAACTCTGGAATGGATTCTCAGATGAAAAACAAAGAGAAACAGAAAGAAATAAACTAGTTACTAAATTTCATTATCTTTATTTTCAACTAACAAGTGAATCAATAAGCTAACTAAATATATCAAAATCATCCACTTGGAATTATTTTTACAGTTCATGCTCTAAAACCAAAATTACCTTTTTCTTTGATTGATTGAGCAACTCTCTATAATTTTCGGAACGCAAAAAACGTTGATAACTATCATTTTTCATCAAACAAAATATATGGTCCTGAAATTCATATGATCTCCTATGGACGGAACTGCTTTTTGATATCATTTGTATGAAGTTCGTTAGACATTAAGTATAATAAGCACAAAATATGAGTATTGTAAGTACGAGATTTATTACATCAATCAATTACGTTACGATCAACTAGTACTACTGCGATTACTGCATTTGTCTCCCTGTGCTATGTTTCGGAGAGAAAATAAATTGTTCTTAATCTAGCTTTGAATATTGCTAAAAGTTTCAAAATTTGATTTCAAATAAAACTTTGAGTTGGCGTATATAAGAGACTCGAATAATTGAACGTCCTTTTTTCAATGAAAAAAAAAGATGAATTCTCACCGCGGCCTCATCAAACGACCAACGATTTGGATTTTTTAAATTTTCTTCCGTCTGATCCATCACTTTACAATCGATATTAACCGGCGATACTGCATTTTTATCAATAAATTCATTGTATATTTCAGTTACCAATACAGGTACCATACGACATGCACATTTCCGTAATTTTTGAACCTGTGCAAGAAAAAATTTCCGTTGTACGGTTTACCGACAAAACCAGCTCACATACAAATTGAAATAAAAAATAATTTAACAAATTAAGCTAAGACTACCAGTTTATAGTTTTCCCGTAACCTCCTTCTCGCTATTTGATTAAAAAGTAAAGGAACTTTTTATCCATTTTTATCCTATCCATTCTTAATTACCTCAGATATTCAGAAATGTATGCAGTTTTTTAATTAACGGTATAGGATACAAATTATCTTGAAATTATCTTTACATTATTTACATCGTTTGTAATCAAATGATCAGTGATGTGATGCCCATAAGAAACAAAATTCTCCAAAAATAAAAAAAAAATTTCAAAAACAATAGCTCACCTGCCACCAAAAACGTAAATTTTCTCCAGAATATTCTTTGTCAGAGAATTTTTGTAATGTTTCCCTACCTATTTCATCGCATAATAATTCTTCAAAGCTCTCTTCCCACAATTTCAAACGACGCATTGATATATCACCAGTGCTGGAGAATGAAAATATAGTACCTGTGTAGTACTGTTAACTGTGCTTCAATCAGTAGATAACAATATAAAAATTTTCTCATATTTTCCATATCCTATCGTATTTTACTCATTCTGAAGTTATGAAGAAAACAACAGAAGTCAAAGCTTAAATAACGAACATTATTAAAATACATTAAATTACGGGTAATTAATTAATAAAACTTGTCATCTAGTGACTCAATTTGCAAATCCATCAAAAATATTTTACTATAATAAAAGCAATCGTTCAAAGCAGTGCTTTCTCTTTTATTTCAATTCATTTTCTTACATTTTATCATGTTGCCAATAATCAACGGTGTCGGAAATCCATGGATTTGAATGACTCTGGAAAGGATCAATAGCCGTGCCAGGTTGGTTTAAAAATGGATCGAAAACACGACGATGATCGAAATATTGTAAATAACTGAAGAAAATTTTGTACGGCCTTATCCATATATAGGCAAAAATCAGTTAAATGTATTTATTTGCTTCTATCGTGATTTTTGCTCACTCTAATAGCATTTGATAATGATGACTAACTATAACAAAGAAAAAAGATATAAAGTGGGTAAGAGAGCTTAGCACTATACTTGAATTATCCCATGAAACTATTTTTCAAACAAAATTTCAAAAAAAAAAAATAAAAAAAAAAGAAAAAAGAAATATATTCAGTCAAACTTGATACCAAAGTGCATATGAGAGAAAATTTTAAAGCCAGTTGGAAAATTGTTCCAGCGGAGCTGGAAATTTTTTAAATTTCAATTTACGCTAATGAAACAAAGCAAAAAAGCTTACTTCTCGATAACTTTGGACGTTTTGAGAACGTTCTTCGTTAATCGTGCTTCCAAAGCACTAATCTGAAAACAAAGCAATATATTTGGAAAAATACAAAGACGTTTTTTTCTAAAGTACAGAATGATATATAAAAACTTTTTTCGACACTGCAGTAATTTTAATGCTACAAGATAAACTGCAATAAAAACGGAGACACAAATAATAATGAAAAATTAAAATCAAACTAAACGGCAGCTTATGTATGAACAAAAAAGTTGGTCATTCTTCTATTTGTAAAAAAAATCGCTGTTCCGATTTAAACGAAGCTTTTTCTCAGTCTCAGGACATTCACAATAATCCTTTAACATTATAATATGCTAAAAGGACTCTACACCATTTATGAAGAGATCGTTTATCACAGAACACTTTTGATCAACCAAAAATCACACACCTCTTGCTTCAATGTATCCTGCACTCGAGTACACCGTCTAATACCAGGTCTTTGGCAGTAGTGTCGCACCGATGACGAAGGTGATATACTACAGGGTGATGTTTGGTGACTTATCACAGAAGATGCACTGTTTGCCGCACCATTTAAAATAGAACTTGAGCAAGAAGGCGTTTGGGCAGCTGCATGTGCAGCGGCAGCTGAAGTCGAATATGGTAAAGTGATATTTGAACATGACGCAACAGCAGCGTGAGTAGATGAACTATACTTCGGTCGCCCTTTAATTATTTACATGACTTTTTAACAAAAACAATTAAAATTCTGTATCAAAAGAAAATGAAAACAACAACATATTAAAATTAGATATTAGATAAATGAACTGATGCTTAACATGATGAGTACTTTTCATCTATCTCGTATAATTTTCATAAAATTAATCTATACAATCACAGAATGATGAAAAAACTTTAATTCTTCTGAAATATTTTGAATAAAGAAGATACATTCTTATCATCAGACCTGATCTCGATAGTTTGCGAAAATCAACTTCCGTAGTATTTACGCAACCAGGAACAGGCCTATGAACATCCCAGAAAGCACGTTCTTGACTATCCAAAATTTGTCGTTCTTGGCGATCTCGTTTTTTGTCGACTCTAAAGTGTGTGAATATATGTGAAATCGACTAATAAAGATGAACTTGATATTCATTGGATCAAAATTATAAACATAAATGTCTTAATTTCGAACGTAGAAGTAAAAAAGTGTGAATTCTAAATTCGAAGCATGGCAAAGACATCACTTGATATTCCCTAATTTTCATTTTTTTCATAAATGTCTTTTCTACTGCTACTCATTTGAGCATTGCAAAGATGAAATGGATAATAAATCGAGAATTAAAGATATGAAATTTGAAATGCTACTAACGTGGAAAGAAAAATGTTTTAATTAAAAATGGAATGTGCGAAAAAAAATACCTGTACTGCGCTTCAGCTTGCATAAAAATAAATTCCCATTTTCGGCTAAACATTTTTTGCAACTTCGCTAAATTCTCCGCTTCAAAATCTTCTAATTCCAAGTGTGCTTTATTTTGCATAGTACGTTTACACAAATATACGGCTATAAATAATGGAAAATTTTTTCAAAATACTAATAAAATTTTTCTATAATGAAACAGATAAAATTATTGTTATTTATGATACACAAGGATCGTAGCGTTCACTCGAATCGATTGACTACTGTAACGATTATTTAATATATATATATATAATTTAGGATAGATGAAAGTGAAGTCGGTTAAATGATAAGAACATCATTCAAAATGACGTTCTATTGTATATTTATGTCATCGATGACAAAAGTACAAAAATGAACAATACCATATGATATAAATTGACACCAGTGGAATCAGGATATAACAGGAGAAAAAATAACCAACCGTAATCCATATTTTCTGGTTCCCAACAATTCGATGGCCAGAAGTAAGGAGTTTGAAATCGATAAAATGTTCCATCATTTTTCACAGTTAAAACATGATCATCAATTTGAAATAAATAGCCATGAGATGCGATTAAATGGGATAAATGAAGCGCATCAGCTGAAAAGGATTTTTCTTCCATAATTCATTCCGTTATAGAAATGCTTGATCAGAGCATTAATCAAAATACTATATCATGAATAATCACTTGAACAATTATTTTAGAAGTAATACCTACATAAGATGATTCACGACGTCAATTCTACAACTATTCAAATTATTTTTCAGTCAAATTTATTGACAACTTGAATCAATTGATCTTATATCATTGCTTGTTCTCGGAATTTCAATATTATTCAATCACAGTTCACGATGAATTCTTTAAAAAGTAAATAATTATAAAAAAAGGAAACAAAAGCTAAAAGCCCAAGTACTAAAATTTAAATTAATATTTTACTTCAGATAATGTTAGTAATGAATAGTGGATCTTAAGATGAAGAATTAGATGAGTAAATATACACTGCAGCTCTGTAACATGGAATAGAAATTGAAAAACTGAGCCTCAACTACTAACAGCATCACTATCCTAATACTGATTCAAGTGATTGATTTTAAAATTTCCAAGCTGATTAATTGCATCTAATTTCAGTTCTTTAAAATTTTTAATTCAAATAATTCAGGAAACAAATCTCGTGTTTTTTTAAATATGTGACGATTATCACTAAGCGCAGCTAGTGATAATTCAAAACTTGAAATTAGTCCACTAATAAGCATCTTCAAACTACGCTAATCAATTATAATCTATAGCTTCAATGTTATTCAGCTTGAACGCTACTTAATATATAAATTATTAAAATGATAAAACGTGAAAAAAGGAAGGATATGAGAGAAACATACCGAGATCTGTCACATCCATATTTTTCATGATCCAAGCGATGAGATCTTGACCAGTAAAAACGGAAGGAATCTGGAACAGAAATGAAAAACATAAAAGAGATTCAGTTACTGCCGACATCGAATGATGAATAAGTTTCTTGGATGAATATGTCTTTTATTTCTGCTTCCCTTATCCATTGCGCAGTAAAATTATGAGTGTAATAATTCTATCGATATAAAATTATTATTGAGGAATAAAAAATTCTCAAAATTTGATACCGCGCGAAATTACTGTTAGAAATACATCGTCTCTATTGACGAGCAGTTTCGGAAAAACCGAAATAATACTGTCGGTAGTTTATATATTTTTACGGTACTGTTTTATAGAATTTGTCTAAATTGATACTTTTCATTTTATGAGTGTATTTTATAAATGCTGCTCAAGCTTTGCTAAGAGTTTTTGTGAGTTTATTGTTTATAATTGTACAAAAGTTCATCGGGAGTGTATCATTGACCTAGGTCAGGACATGATTTACAATTATACAAAGGGTTATTGAAGGCGTAGCTATTGATTAAGATCACGATGACCCTTCTTGACATTGTTATCATTATCAGTTTGGATTAAGCTTTCGTGTCGGCTTGTACGGTTAGCATAGAGCTCAATTTCATTCAATTGTACGAAATCAGCTTCTCCTGCTATCGTGTCTATTACGAACAAAGAAGAAATTCTATTCGATTGTAGGAGCGACAAACTCAATCTTCAGTAGGAGCAAAACCCTCAAGAAAATTTTGCCTGTGAATCAGATTCAAATCCAAAACTTTGACAACAAGCAGTAAACTAGATACTAAAAAAAATCAAAAATTTCATTATAAAATGATTATTTTCAAATATTTGACAAAAATAGAAAAGTTATTATAACATAAATCCAAATAATTAAGAATTTTATACTTTTCTTATTGAATCTCAATTAAATCTTAGAAAAACCAAAACGAGAAAAAAATAATGAAAAGAGGTAAAACAAACCTTTGTTAGAAAACTCTTCACCGTCTTAATAAGTACTCCATTGTCAGGGTCTAACATTTTTTGCACCAAATTTTCCATTTTTTGATAAATCATATGATTCGGATGAATCATTTTTTCTTCAATACTTGCATTAGCTCGTAATCTCGGTAGTGCCATTTATTTTCTCTTCTTTCCACACTTTCTTCCTCCCTCACTATTTATTCTTTCCTCTCAAATTTACTCCGATTTTTAGGAAGGAAAAAAGAAATGAAATTTCCGCACAAATTGTGATTAAATTGTCGTAATCGATTTTATTGATTGTTTTGATTACATGTAAGAAATTCTTGAATTTCGTTCATTCTTCACCAATATGGCATCCCACTGAGTTCTTGCATAAGCAGCTGTTGAATGATATCATTATCCTAGGAATATATGGTAATAATCAATTAAAATGATTAATGATCATTTAGTAGCATCGCCGCAATAGCAAGTAAGCAAAAAATCATATGGAACGTTATTAGCTATCCCCAAACAGGACTAGAAGCCTTTCGGACTTTGCGGAAGCAATATGTAGTTAGCATAAACGTAAGCCAATTTTACTATCACTGATTTAGGTTAAGCCACTTCTGACTCCTTATAATATATAACTTCAAGAACCGCTGACATTACATGAATGTACTAATCCTGAATACATCTTCCTTTTTTTCCTTATTTCATTTCTCTTAAAAGTTTCCGACTACCTGATAAAGCCTCTTTTTTATCTTCTTTTTTTCTCTCTTAAAATATTACCAGATCTAACCAAAATTACGGCAAAAAATTTCCATCCTTTTGGAAATTCACATTCTTTTTTTCTTTTCTTAAAAAAACGATCTACAAGCCGATATCAGCAATTGTAATGGACGAATCGATCTATCAATTCCTTTATATTTCGAAGGATAATGAGGAAATTAATGATATCGTATGAAATGGATGGATGAGCGTACGCGATGAATGAAAAAAACTAATAAAAATCTGACAGCCGTTCCTAGATAAATCACATATCAAATAGATTTCCTGATTCAGATAATAATAACTAACGTTCCATTATCCTATTATTACAGATACGATGGTACAATCTGTCATCTTGGATATAATAAAATATTCAAATAACAAATAAATGCTACACTGCATTACTCTAAAATGTTCGATAGAAATCTAAAATATCTTTGTAAACAAATGGAAAAAAAGGAGTGATAGAAGATGAGGACAAAGGAAATAATTTAAATTCTATAACAAAACTTGTGCATGGAATGATACAGCTAGAAAGAACATTTGCCACAATAACTAACACCGCACATATCTGAAAATGCCATAAAATCCCTGAAAAACTATAATGTAGTTCGGAAAATTCACATGAATTACATTACAATTAAGCAACAAACAGGAAGAAATTCTCAAAATCTCAATAGACCGGAAACGTTCGCTCATCCGAAACAGTTAATCAGCGAACAACTGGAAATCACTACCACCCATTAACCGGAAAAATTAATTTGAGAACGGAAGAAATTTTAATTGATCACGATAACATTCCGTTATTTAATGATTAAAAAGAGGACTGAAAAGAAGAAAGACGAAACAAAAAGAGAAGAGAATGTGAAAGTAGTAAAGATGAAAGCTGAAATAGAAGAGAAAGAGAGAAGAGAAATCCGACGAACATAACCATTATTACGATTATCATTGATAGAAGCACCAGAGATACATGTAAACATAAACATCATTAAAACAGATAGAAGAAATGATGAATGAGAGAAAAGTTATGTGGATAATGCAGAGAAGGAAGAGATAGCGAAAGGAGAAAAGAAGGAAGAGTATTTTAAAGCTTCGAAAATATTCTCCCATTTAATTCTTATCCACTTTCCTCTCTCCCCTTTCTCTCTCTCTCTCTCTCTCTCTCTCTCTCTCTCTCTCTCTGCTTACTTCATCTCCATCCTTCAAATTTATCCTATTCACCTTTAAAGAGAGAGAGAGAGAGAGGGAGAGAAATCCTCCTTCCTTTCATTTCCATTCAAAACACATTTCTCTATTTCATTCCCGTTCAATTTCAACAAGCAAATTTCTTGCCATTATCATATTACACGATAATGAAATGATAACAAACACTAAATAGCAATAACAATAAACAATAAACAATGTTCATTAATTGAATACAAATGCACTAATATCATAAACATTAATAACCACAAGAATATCACTAATAACCCCGATAACAATGATAATTGTAATAGTGATGATATTATCAATAGCGAGAGACTAAATCAACATTAATAACGATAACAACAACAACAACAACAACAACAACAACAGCAACAACAGCAACAACAACAGCAACACTGACAACAATAACAACAACAGCAACAAGAATAAATGATATTAATTAAACAAAGAAAATTGATGGCACCGAAAGGTACTCGAAAATGTGAGGCACCGTTCGATTGGCACCGCAAATGTGAACGGAGAATAATGCTAAAGAGGTATAAGCATAGCTGCAAAGAGTGAATGTCTGCAGCACATACCCACACACCCACACACACACACACACACACACACACACACACACACACACACACACACACACACACACACACACACACACACACACACACACACACACATACACATACACATACACATGCACACACACACACACACATACACATGCACACAGACACACACACATACACATGCACACAGAGACACACACATTCCATTAAAATTGATAAATTGATCCATTCTGCGATTTTCATTGACAAAACGTTAAAATAGTTTATCATTCTTGTATGTCAATGTGTGTGTGTGTGTGTATGTGTATGTGTGCATGTGTGTGTGTCACAGTCATTCTCAATAACAGAACATACGTTACTTTCTTGTCATCACAAGTACCTCATTCTAAAAAAGCATCTTACTCAGGAGAGAAATGAATATATTTGCAAAGTGTACCGTGAGAAGAATTTGGCACATGAACGTGTACACATCGAGAGAGGAAGGGAGAGGGAGAGAGGAAGGGAGAGGGAGAGAGAAAGAAAGAAAAGAATATTTATGAAAATAGATTGATAAACAAACATATTACTGTAAGTACGGTATACAGTAATTGAAGGAATGAATGCAGTTATTGTATGAGATTAAATACGGTAAGATGTTAAATGGTAGATAAAATTAGAATAGTTCCTTATTTACTAAGACTATTTATTCCACCTATTAATTTACACTGCAAGCTAATTTCCAAGCAACAATCATTACAGTAGAAAATTAATAGAAAAAGCTATTTGGATCAAATAGTTAATTAATCAAAGATGAACGAGGAAAATGATTCCTTATTAGGATTGAACGTTATTTTATTTCAATTGCTATTTAAAGTATATATTAAAACCAAAGTAAATCACACCACATATAGGTAACTTCTGATCTGATTCACTTCTTATTAACATAAATGATAAAAAGTACAAACGTAAGTAAATGTTAAGTATACGAATTATAAGAAGGGATAAGTGTAAATTATGAATTGGAAGAGTATGTAGTAAACACGACGATCTGTTTTGTTGCTCAGAAATGTTATATGAAACATTGGAAAGCTTGAATGCACGAGGTAAGAAGTACTTGGGATGATGAAGTATATTCCATATGGAATTGAAATTGAGTAACACTTTCTAATATGATTTAGTAATTAGTGGAAAAACTTAAGTAACAGCCATCTTATAGTAATGTTTGGTGTAAATTTAAGAAATTGAATACACTATACATAATAGTAACAGCTAATTTAGTATACTGAAATGATCATATCAATCTTATTGTTATATAATATTTTATATGCTTAATTCATGAATTATATTAATTCAGGAAAAATATTATATTCACGAAATTTATGCTCGCAGAATACTTCATAAATTGAGTAATCATTTTAGCAATGCATTTTACATTATTCTTTCACTATAAATCAATGAAACTATTAGTAAGCAAACTCTCTCTCTCTCTCTCTCTCTCTCTTTCATATGTTTTTATCTTTATTATACTCCATGTTCTATGTCCTATCTCAAATTACTACACTATTCATCTTTAATACTCTCAATCCCTCACTTGTAATATTCTATAATCTTATCATTCTCTATGTTCTCTTCATAAAAAATTATATTTCTTCTTGAAATAAAAAATGCATTTGATTTAACTGGTTTTACCGCATACTGGAACATTTGAGCATTTTTTTTTTTGCTTGTTTACTACATTTTTACTCTGATCGGCTGCATTAAATTGTGATGTGTTGCAGGTACTTTCTTATTTTTTGATTGATCGTAGAAATATGTGAGGAATACGGGAAGTTCGGGAAGTGCGGGAAATGCGGGTGAGAGATTGACGGATGTTTGTATAAATATAGAGAAGTGGAAAGTGTTGAGAATAAATTATATGTGTTAGGATTTTTTTTCATTTCACTTTTCACTTTAGGAAATGTTTATCAGATGTGGAAAATAAATTTTTATGCTATATGTATGTTTCATATTTCCGCTTTAAATATTATGTTTTACCTGTCTTTTCACTCCGTATTTTTACCTAATATTTTACCTAATACTCCACATTCGCGTTTTATTTGACTAGTAAAATTTTGAGACTTTGTAATTATAATTTATGATTAGAAGTGTGATGTCATTAGGATATAAATGAATTAATATCGGGATCATGAAATCAGCAATAAGAAAAATCGTTATGATATTTTGAAAAATTAGTGGTATAGCGATGTGCTGCATTTATCTTCACAATATGACTAGCAAAGATTTTGCAGATTTTGAAGTGATTATTGAATCCAATGAACAGTAGTCAAAAATGTGGACAGATAATAGTAAATCTAAACATTGAGGATCGGTTAGATGAAGAATGGTGCTATTACCGCTGCTGTTGGTGGTGCAGTAGGATAGTTTATGATATTAACTGGTTACATATGTTATTAAACGTGAACGAAGTTAAAAATCTGCTATATTCTGTCATTTCTCTTATTACTTCGATCACTGTTATTTTCGCTTCATCCTGAGTGCATGACGTCACTGTTTTTTTGGGAATCAATAACAGCGATAGTGAAAGCAACATTGAAAGCTTTGCTTTCAATTAACTCTTGCCAAAATAGTTTTTTTTTTCTTTTTTTGGCTCATTTTTTTAATAACTCATATCCGGTGATTGAAATATTGGTATTAGTATTAGAATGTCCATGAAATTTTTTGCGGGTTTACAAGATTTTTTGAGTTTTTATGATACGTCATCATCAAGCAATGAACAGCAGCAACAAGAGGAACAGCTAGCATCATCCACTTCAACAACAGCACAAACACCAACAGCAGTAGTAGTAGCAACAAGTTCTTCATTATTACCGCCACCTTCAGTTTCGCCAGTTAATTCGAACTTCATTGAAAGCGACGAAAATTCGGTGAGATATATTTCTGATATTAGTAAGAATCGTATCGCTGTCCAAGATAAACAACAGCAGTTACATCTTCAAAAAGTAACACTGGACGATTCGAAAGGTCAGTATTTTTTTATTACTTAACTACTTCTTATGACAAGCAGAAATAAGTATCAAAAACTTCGTTATGACTTTTTATCATTTCCACTTCTCCTATTACTATTCATTTGCTTTATGAAATCATTTATTTTTCATTATTTAAAAGAGTTCAAAAAATTTCTTTTCATTTTATTTCAATGTTTTCCGTCGTTATAGTATGGTGTTGATCAAAAATGGACGTGTACAAGGTATCTTGAAAAAGTTTTCTATGGCAGTTTTTGAATCATACCTCATTCTGTGATTGCACTGTTGAAAGCTGGACCATCAGTCATCGTCCAAGCAGATTTTTTTCAGACTTCACAGATGCAGAAGAGAAGACACGGCAATGCTCACATATGCGAAGTGTTCATTTTCCGGATGTTATTGTAACAGATTTCTACGATGCACCAACAAATGCCTTCTCCAATAAGAGTAAAATAATTTAATATGTTGATGGAATTAGCTATGGCGTTAAATGTGATGTTCCACTTACCTGTTAGTTTAATTTGGAAATCTCCAAAAAATCTATTGGAAGATGCGGAGTTTATTAATGAAGATCGTCATAACTCAATCAGCTTTATCTGCAATCAATTTGCTAATTGTTTTCTCATTTTCAACGATCTTAAGCTACGATTATGGGTCGATTATTTTCAGTGGCATATCACAGTTATGTTGATAGCCACTGAAAGTAAAAAAAAATATTCATCTTTCATATTTTATAATTCATATAAATAAAAAGCGCACACTAGCGATTCATGTAATTTTAAATCATTTCTAATTTGTCGATTTCACAGCAATTTTGAAATTAATAAATTAGATATCATTGTTCCTATGAGGATAAATTTCTCAACGGGATGCTTTCGTCGCTATCTTCATTCTATTTTTAGATGCAAGCGACACAAATGCCATCAGTATTTCCTACTTAAATGCTTGTAAACGTTTGCGAGTCGATCCAATCCAAGCTGTGCTAGAACAGATAACCGTATATTTTTCTATCCTTTTTTAGTTTAGATTGAAAAAGAAAAGGATTCCACTTTTAGCTATCGAAGCATTCCTAACCATCAAATATATTCCTTCAAACGGTTTTTGCAACCCATTTGTTGAGACACTTTGAATGCCACTTAAGATGCGATGCTCGTCTAATTTTCCATTTCATTATTTCTAATATACCTAAGAAAGCATTAAAAATTTTCGTGCCTATGAAAAAATTGGCAAAGAAAGAATAACTGTCGATTAAAAAAGCGAAAGTTATTACAAAAATAGGATGAAATTAATTCTTGGATAATTCATCGTGGTAGCGAATACTAACAGCTGGAAAGTGCTGCGCTATAGGCCTCTTCTCGAAATTTTTGAATAAATCGCCGAAATAATGGAACACATTGATTGTTCCCACTTTTCTGGTTACTAGAAACAGATGAATTAATAAAGTAGTAGAGGGGTTAATGTAATAGGTTTGTTCAGAAAGGCCAGCGTAAAGCTATCCTGCGTTCGTAGAGTGTTTCGCTGACTTTTGGATATTTATCAAATGTATCTTTATTCGAGAATCGTGGGTTTAATGAAAGCATCGACTCTTGAATTCATTGATTATTGATTTTTTCATTTTCTCGGGAAAAAGCTATTTCAGTGTTTTCATCAAGTGATGGGTGTACGTCAAGAATGTCTCTCCTTAAAAGGTTTTTTTCTTATCATAATTTAGATGTTGAATGTTTTAAAGCTGTAAATTGAAGCTTTTTTCTTCAGTTAAGAACTAAGGCTATTAATTATGATTAATTAATTAATTAGTGACTGTGAGAGAAAAAGTTTAGGTCATCGTTTATCTTCTACTGATATGGAGTGTTTGGAAGAAATTTTCAGTAAAGTTCAATTTGATATGCTTGATTTCGAATATACCTTTCTGGATGACGACGTATGTTGGTTGAACTCTTAATAAATTTTTAATATAAGATCTTTTTTATCCTAGAATATATTTGTTGATTTCGTTAATATTTCTCGGAAGTGACAAAACTTGGTCCAGTTAGTACTTCAGCATCTAGTCGGATTGGTACTAACGCCAGTAGTTAGCAGCATCATTCCTAAATAGTCCAGAATTTGTTCTTGTAATGTTAATTTTTTAATTTAATCTAGTAGGAAAAATCGCATGGGAAAAAATCTTCATGCAACCTGTAGTAATTGTTATAAAAACAGTTTCTTAGTTTGTATAATTTTTGAGATAAATTATTTCATGATTTGTTTAGAGTGCCGTCTGTCTTGGAGAAATGCTTGAATTTTATGATTCTGCAGTGAAACTAAATTTGTCATTTAATAAACAAATCAATTTGCGTGGTTGGCAAGCTATATGTAAAGCTATAAGGGACGTAAGTTTTTGTTTTCATATTTTAAAATAAAGTTACTTTAACAATTTCACGAAATTGTTCGTTGATTTTTACTGTAACATTTTTTTAGAAACAGTCTGCTATAGATTCTAAGTCTCATTTCGCTATATAGACATGCTGTAATTCAATTAATCTAGCGTATCGCATCTGTTTTGATTTTTGAATATCATCAAATTTTTTCTGGATTTTTCAGGCACCTTCGATACAGTATTTGAATTTGCGCTACACTTCTTTATCTGATCGCGCTGTGCCGGTGTTAGCACGTGCTTTACGTTCTCAATCGTCATTAACCATTCTACATTTGGAAAACGTTTCCCTTTCTGGACGAAATTTAATTCTAGTTGGTTCGTGCAGTATTACTGTTAGCAGTATCAGCAGAAAGTTTATGAAATCCATAATAGAATGAAAACTTGATAATGTTTCAACTAAGAAAACAATATGAGAGTTTTTTAACTGCGGAAAAATGTTTTCTTCATTAGATAAAAGAATGTAGAAATGATCCTTTTATTTCCATTATCTTTTAGAAGAGAGACAACTTTTTTTATCAACCAAATATTTTATTCGAGTGAAAAAATTAAAGTCATTTATATAATTTTGCATTAGGAAGGTAAAGGAATTGATTACTACCAGTGATTAATCGGAAGGATTAATGTGGCTGTAAAGTGTTTCCATTCAGTAAAGCAAAGCGTAGAGCAAGCTAATACTAAGTTTTTTTTCTAATCCTAATACTTTTAAACATTTTTCCACTAAATGCGACGCAAATTCAGCGCATATTAATGATAACTGTATTATAGGATGTGCACTGAAAGGAAACACGATATTGAGAGAGCTTTACTTGGGTGAAAATAACCTACAACCTGCAGATGGTGCTCACATTTACCAAATTATCATCACCAGTGTATCAATTCAGTTGCTTGATCTACGAAACAATCAATTGCAGGTTTGTATTTATTTATAAGTATTAAATAAATGAAGTAATTTCGTCTCTTTTACTGGTGGTAGATGAAAGATCTGTTATTTGATATCCCCTGGAAATCTTAAAATAATGAGAGATGATGAATCTGGAAAGAAGATGTTGTCATGATCAGTACTATGCTTTGAGAATAAAGAACGCTATGATTATATGATTTTGGAAAAAAGTTATTTTCTAATACGGTCAAATTGTGAGATGATTTGTGCGGATTTAGGATGGTGGTTTGCGTCATATTTGTGACGCACTGAGGCACCGTGACACAGCAAGAAATAGTGCGTTGTCAGCATTGGTATTATGGAATAATAGATTGACAAGTTGTGGAATGGAAGCATTGGCACAAGCATTAGTTAGTTTTCGGTTTAATCATCAATAGCCGATTTCATGAGGCAATATCAATTTACTCTTTTTTTTGTTAATGTAGACTATGTTGCTTCTGTGGTAGAGACTGTTTGATAGACTGCTAATTGTTTTAGACCAGTTTTAAAATTAAACTAAAACCTTGCAACATTGTTTAATGCATGTCAGTTGACGTTATTAGACATAAGCATGTTTGTGTATAAATATTTTGATTAAAATACTTCAGGTATAGTTCAGAGGTCAAAGTCTTATGGTAATCAGACTAATATGCCAAATTATTACATTTCAGATGGAAAATAGTAAATTGGAAACGCTGAATATTGGCAGTAACAGTCTGTTACTGGATGGTATTATCAAGCTGAAGCCAGCATTGCAACAGAATTGTAGTTTGCAAAGATTAGGCTTACAAGCGACTAATCTTGACTGCCAAAGTACATTCTCCTATTTACCAAAAGCTGGAGAGATTTCTAGAAATTTTGTCACTATTTATTGTCACTGATTATTTTTTGCTGAAACTTTCTGAAATGTTTTTTTCTTCTTAGCAAATCTTTTGATAGCGGTGTGATCATTGCTTGCTAGTTATAGTTTTATGAAAACTATTTAAATTGGATAAGAATGCCAGCTATCTAGGAGTTTCTTTTAGTGGGTCATAATGCTTAGTTTTAATCAGAGATGTTGAATATCTTTTCAGTAACTTGAAATTATTGGCAGTATACATAAACAAATCTTTTTGAAAACTTAATATCAGAATACGAAATAAATGTGATATGAACCTCATTTGGTGGACCACTATATTGGCTGGTATATGTCTTCTAGTTCAGTAAAATTTTAAATGATTATTGAATTGTTTTTTAGGTGCAATTGTGTTGGCAGAATGTTTAGCAGATAACAAAGTAATGATACGACTAGATTTACGGGATAATCCACATATTGGGTCAGCTGGTCTTTTAGCACTTCACCTCGCAATGAAAATGAACACTTCATTAACAGTTCTGAATTTGGATACATCAATTGCCCAGTCCAATAGTTTAAAGGTTTTTGCCTTTGTTTATTTAATTATTTTATTTTGAGTATTATGTAAAATACTCATTTTATGTGCATCAAATTCTTTTTATAAGATTTCGAAGTTAAATGTCAGCCGTCTCAGTTGATATGAATGGAATGAATTAAACTCGAATTGTTGAACTCATGAGGCCATTAGCATAGATTTGCGTAAGACTATAAAGTTTGAGTAACTAATCATCTATTCATGGTATTTTGTTTAATAACATGGCTAGCAGTATAAATTGACTCTTTAAATCATCTTATGATACTGACTAGTTATATTCCCTGTGGTTTGCGTAATCCTTACTAGCCGGCTAACAGTGCCTTTTCTGTTTAACGTGCTTTCAATGATTTCGATTTTTGTACTATAAGATCTTCAGATTCAGGATATAAAATCTTCAGATTGCGTTTTGCTAAAATTAGTTTGAATAGGACATGCTTTGCGATGTTCAAGCAGATACTTATAATATCCAGTTTGTTTTTTCCTCTGCATTTGAATACAACTTACCGATGCTTATAGGTCAAAGAATATCAGGAACAATTTAAAGTTTATTATGAGGAGATCAAAATGTTTTGCGAACGAAACAAGGAAATTGCACTTAAAAAGCTTTCGGTTCTTACAACTGTCCAAGATGGAACCACCACTGACATGGATGTGATTCAAAACGAAGAAAATATGGAGGCAAAAAAAGACGAAGTAAAAAATGATGAAGAAAAGAAACAAGAAGCAGAAATGGCGGAAGACGACCTTGTTGATGATTTACAGACTCCCGAACGAAAATTACCCACTATACCAAATAATTCTGTTTGGTCGTTGGGTCGATCTTCATCTTTAACATGCACTGAGACTATTGACGATATCTCAGTGAGTACTAGTTCTTACTGTTCCATTTTCCTTCTTTCAGCAGTAGCTTCTACATTAATTGATAGCTTCTATGTTAAATTTTTTACTCACCAAAATTCAACAGAAAACTCAAGATAGTCAAAAATAAGATAAATATTGAGTATATATTCACCCATATTAATGCTTAACTTGTTTCGAACAAAGACCAACAATCTGAGATCCTCACTGTCTACTTAAATCAATCCATTGATTACATGTACGATGGAAGAATGAAATAAATTGAATTAATATCTCCAAAAATCCGCGATCCATTTCATTTTTCCATCAATTTAGGAACGTGTTGCGCAAATGACTCATTCATTATCACGAGTGGAAGAAATTCCAGACAGCATCACTACAATCAAAAAACAACCCGATGAAAGCTATCCTACATTGTTTACCAAAAGTATGATTCCATCATTTTTTAATATTTTAAAAAATCCATTTTTATTCAACTACTAGAAATACGTATTTATAAGAGCACTTTATATTCAGCTGTTAACTTCAACATTCAACACTTACGTAGTTCATAACACCATTCTCCAAATAATTCTAAAATACTGCTTTTGGCATCTGAATTTACTCGCTAGCAGCTTTCTTCATTTCTTAAAATCAAATTGCAATACTTCGTCCTCTCTTCTATTTAATTAGACGGCGCTATTTTAAACAGATTTTATGAGTTTGTTATAAGATTAAGCAGTTTTCAAATTGACGAGCACCAAAAAGTTCCCACTGCAAAAAAATTCAAAGTTTAAATTCAGGTGAACTATCGAAATATCCATCTCTTCCTTCAATAACCGGAGATCATCCTGAAATTGCAGTAAACCAGCCAGTGAAAAAAATATCACGGCGTTTTACAGTTTCTACTTCAAGTTTGAATGCGACAAATCCTCGAGACGTTGCCCGAGCAAAGTCACGATTTAAGGTATTTTAGCTACATAAGTAGTTGTATTATCGATAAGCTAAAGCGTTGTCAGGAAAGGTGAAATCGTCCATGGCTATTGTATTTGATATCCTTTGGATATGAGCAAATTGTCTTCATAACATTTTTAATAGAATTTTTGTTGAAAATGTTGAAAATTCATCATTCTTTGACATTTCAGGTCGAACAGGTAGGTCCGTCGATTCAAAAAACAGCAAAAGCTAAATCAGACGATTGCATTCCATTGCAACGGCCACTTGGTGAAAGTTTTACGGCTGATGCACAAGGACCTGAATTTTCGACCACGGAAGGTGCAACGTTGAAAGTCGAAAAATTGACGGTTAAAGAGTCAGAAAATTCGGAACTTCGTGGTGCCAATGAATTATCAGGAAGCCTTGGATCTCGAAATGGTGCGGAAAAAATGAAGTGCGCAATATCTCAAGACGTTCAGAAAAAAGGTGAAAACTGCAGTACGAGAAATGTAATGAATTCTCATGGAAAAGTAGCAGTTCGTGATGAAGCCGAGAAAAATCTTCAATCTCATTTCGCTCAGTTCACCGCCGCTTTGCAGCATGGACCAGATACGGCATCATCACAGGACTATTTTGGCGATGCTACATTTGTAGTTAAATTTACGGATAATGTTTCCTTAAAGTGTGATATTGAGAAATATTGTGCTTGTGAAGAAGTTATTAATAAGGAGCATTCAATGGAACAATCACTAAAGGAGGTAGGAAATAAAAATAGTGTAGCAGTGAAATCTGAAATGGCTTTCTCTAGTTGTTCTGCAATGGAAAATGATTCGTCAGATGTGGTTATAATAAAGGAAGTGGTTCAAGATCTGGTTAATTATGTTGTTTATGAGGTAAACAGTTTTTTTCTTAAAGCAGTAAAAAAAATATCATTTCTTTTTTTTGAATTCTCAAAATTTCTTAATATCGCTGAAACCAGAAGATGAGTGGGCGGAATAATTTGACAGCTAACTTTTTGATTATCTCTTGTTTTTCGTTGTGCGGTTATTGCAACATGACATGAAATGTGTCATCAGACTAGAATTTCTGTAGTTTATTGTTTCTGTTTGTTTTCATAATTATACAGCGTTAATCTCACGTATTTGTCTATAATGTGGGAGCATAGTTTCAATTGCTTCATTTTTTAGATTAATAACGATGATTTAATTCAGTACCAAAATATTTCATTTGGTACCATAAGCCAGAGTAATGAAATCTCACCAGCGATTCGTTCTCTGCCATCTGTTTCCAGGTAATTGATCTAAATATGATTAATTAGCGCTTTATTATATATGTATTGCGTTTTTTTTGTTGCCAAATTCATGTCATTTATACTGTATAGATCCATTCCTTGCTCAGATATCATTAAGAGATGAGACGAGGAAGTAAATGAGCTTGAAAAAGTGACAATCTTCAGTTAATCAGCGCATTTAATTTTCAAGTATTTAGCTCATCCTGATAGTGTGAATTTAAACCATGACTGCTCCATCATGCTTACATATGCAATTCTTCATAGTTTTGGAGTATCTTTCTGTTTCGATCCGCTTTTCAGTGTCTGATTTTTGCATAAACTTACAGATCTTCATCAAACTCGACACTAAATCCATCGCAGGATGCAGAAACGGACCAAGATGTTATATATAGCATAGTACGCAGACTAATACGAGATATTTTGTTGCAAGAAAAAGAATTACTAAGGCGAAGTTTAAGAAAAAAACGACGACATCTTTTTAAAATGGATCGCACATCGAGCAACTGATCATTTGCTTGCTTAACACAATAGGGAGATTCCCCTTGTAAATCTTGTAAATAATGGAAAATTTCACGGTGTTGTTTAATACAATCTCCTTGCTATGGCCTTTTCTTGTAATTTTGGTTAGTCATGAATTCTGACTTGTCAATTCCAATTTTAATTTGATCACAAAAAGCCTTCTGTTTTTGCTTGTCTTTCAGGCATACCATTTGTGTGAAATATGTGCGTATCTGAATAACTTTCCTATAAATGACCGATTTCTCTTATTCATATACTTTTAAAAGATGATTAGGATAATTTTAGTAGCATCATTAAAAAAAAATGATTTAGTTGGAGATGCCAAATATTATTTCAAAGTTTTTAGGTATCATTTAGCACGTATTTTAGTCTTGCAATCTCAGTTCCCCACAATGCTTGCATAAGATACTTGCATAAGTCAAATAGAAAGACATCATTAAAGAAAAAAGGGAATCGCTGAATAAGTGAAAATAAAGATTAGTAACATTTCGCATAGACTTCATTATTATAGATGATTTTTCATAAAAATCAGTGTAGGAATCCAGATTTACCTAGCCATTAATCAATTTCTTTTCTAGTCACTTAGTATTCATTCACTATTATCGTTCTCGCGAAATGTTTTTCATCTGATTTGTTAAAAACATCTCTTCTTAGTGATGATATTCTTTTCGTTGTATTCTTATATTTCCTTCTATTTTTTATTTTTATTTTTCATATATGAAAGGATCACCTCATACCGGTTTTATTATAATTATTCATAATTATATATATTACGTATGGTAGGAATAAAGTACTTGTATATGGAAGCAATCTCAGACATACTTAAATGCAATGAACATTAATCACCATACTCAGCTAAGTTATCTGTTATTCTTCAAAGTTTATCTGTTCGTTAAAATTCAAAGGATACTTTCTACAGAATTATACGAAGGATAACCTTAAACTGATGCAGTGGTAATGATAGTTGGAAATGTTTCTGTCGATTTATTGTTATTTAGTTTCACTCTACTGTCTGATATCCAATCTACTGCTTGTCATAATTTACTGATATCAACTGCATTTCTGCAAGCTCTATATGCATGTATTATCTTTCATGTTTGCAAATTATTGCACAACTTCCATTCCTATAATCTAAAATATTGCATTTTTATGCAAAATGCAATATCGCAGTTATAATTTTATATTTAAATTTTCACAAGATTATTTACTATCATGAATAATTTAAATAGGAAGAATGGAATTTTTATTTGATCTGCTCCGAAAATGTTGTATGAAGTTGATGAGAAAGAGACCAATCTTCATGAACATATAACATTGTACCGGTAGGAAGGAGGAGAAAAATACGGAAGATTTGATATGGAAATATAATGATATCCCAGGATATCATCCTGAATTAAAAACTGCTTAAATTTTCCTTTTTATAACGGAAACTATTATTGTGATAAAGATTTTTCAGTATCAAATTTCCCAAAAATTCACTTCGTTGCTGTCCTTCATTTCAACGAAGAAGAAGAAGCTTTAAAAAACTTACCCGACAGTTGCAATCCTTTTTTGAAAACTATGCATTTAAAGAATAATAATGATGAAATGGCGATTTTCTTTGGTTGAAATTGCCAAAGTAATCATGATTTCATATGATAATATGATAAAAAAGGTAATATTTATCAAATATCAGAAATAAAAAAAACAAATCAAAATTTATTCATTAGAAATGTAGAAAAAACTGATAATTTTATTCACCATTTATTCTCAAATATTTTAAAAATGTTTTTGAAATAATTTCATACCGATTTCTAATAGCCAATTTAACTTGTAATTCATGATTTCTCTTCTATTTTTGTCAATAGATAGATGCATATGAATATTTAGTTCAATCTTATCAGTAGCAGAAGATAGTAATTATTGATTAGCTAATCTTCCATGATAACGAAGTGCTAATTTTTAAAAGTTGCAGAAATTTGAATTGCTAGATGTAGCATTAAATTCATGCAAATACCATTGTGAAACTATGCATAATGTGTTAGAATATCGAACATTAATTAATCAAGCAGTATTAATTAATATTTCCTATCTTTATGAAAATGGTAAATATAATACGATCTATCTTTTTGCTGTACAACCAAATAATAATAATACTTTCGCAGTTAAATTAAATTAGAATAAAATTGTTATTGGAATTGATCATGTATCGCTGCAATCACTGCTTCCTGAGCTTGATGGAATAGCTAAACCGGTATGTATCGTTATCAATGTATCACAATTGACACTGAATGCTGGATAATACAAACCACGCGGCATATTTCTTAAAAATAACTACCTGTTTTATACTTATGTAAGCTAAATGTATGAATAAGTATTTAGCTTTCTTTTATTATTAGACGGAAATTTATTATTCCATAATTATATAAAAAAATTTTGTTGATACATACTTGATTTTTCTTTATTCTTCATTATTAATATTAAATGATTATTAATATTTTACCGAAATGCAACTAATTGTTGCTCATAATCACGTCGCGTATCATTGACGAAGAATGCAAGAGTACCCTTATCACAGTCCAAAAGTACTCCAATTACGGATCCGGTACCGATACCACCAATAATTCGACTGTGGTGCATTCCGTTATGTAAATACCACGAACGTTCTCCATCGATGTACATCGACCAACCGTGTAGATCTTTTCCTGAAATCACTTCATTATTTGCTAATCTCATTCGTATCCAATTTACAGATAATATTAGTATTCATTGTTTCTTTTTTTTAAATAAATGATTTAATCTATAAGAAATTATTCGTGTATTATCCTGAATCACATGAATATTCAGGATTTCTTGAAAGGATTGAAAAGAGAGAATGAAAAAATACTGAAAAGAAAAGTTATACCAAGCATAATATGACGGTTGAATGCATTTTGTGCTACACCGACCACAACATCTGCATTTCCCGTATGGCGTTCCACCGTTACCTCCCAGTAATGTGTTCCGCGGGAAAAAGCAATAGAACCACATAATGTCCGATATTCCACGGTTGTTCCGGTTACTGACATGCATTCATCGGATATGATTAAATCGCTTTGTGAAGCTGTTTTGGTCAGTTGAAACCATGCTACTGAAAAGAAGAAAGGAAATTTTTTGATTACGTATAAATTTGCGTAAGGTAAACGAAACGGTTTTTTTTCATGCATTGAACAGTATGAATAGTTTTCTCAAGAATTCTACGTGAAATGTGATTATCATCGTTAAACTCATTTTTTGTAAATGTATTACTTTTTATAGCAATTTAAGATTTTGAAATGAGTGAAATTATACTAACTGGCAGCCGTCTGAAGACATATCATATCGCTATATGAACTTTCACCCGCTGCATTAAATGCTTTAACTCGTGCATTGTAAACTGTATTAAAATGTAAACCATCAATTGTGCATATCGTATCTCTGCCACAATATACTTCCTATTAAAATAAAATTTGAAAATTAGACATGAAAATTAAATATCATATCGAATTACTGTTTTTTGATAGTATACATTATTTGCCATTTATTTTATAATTTGACTCCTGATAAGAAAAAACACAAAAAAATCAATTTTTTCACAATTGTAATATAAATTTTCCATTACAATAGTTTATAATTAAAATGGTATTTGATACCATAATATATGCAAAGCGTTACAGTATACATGCAAATATTACAGTTAGAATGATTACAGTATAGCTAAATTCAAACCTTGAATAATCCATCTGCGGAACCGGAATCAATTTCTAATATATAACCATCAATTGCACAATCATCATTTTGTGCTTTCCAAACAATTGTTACCGAATTATTTTCAGCGATACATTCCGATGTTTCAATTAAAGGCGCATTTGGTACTACAAAAAATAATCAAATCAATGAATTACTTATAGTACAGTATTTGGTTACTTTTATATAAGAAACCATAACTTAATCATTGATTAGTTAGATTGATTAGATGAAATATACAATTTGCTCAATCACAACCACTATAACCACGATACAATAACAATTGCATTACAATATATGAGTAAGATCATCGTAAAATTTGCATCAAAATTGATAATAGCCTTATTTTAAATCTAATCAAATTGATAGGATTGATTTTGAATTCTTAATTTAATATCTAATTAACAAATGAATAACTAAATACCAATCCATATGTTAATTTAACAAAACAAAAAATTAATAGAGATATCAAAATTTTTTTCCTTAAACAAATTCTAAAATTTCAGTTCCAATTGACAAGCAATGAAATTAGCATTTTAAAATTATTATTATTATTAGCGTTTTTCATTGCTTATTAATTTAAACTAAAATTTTAGAGTTTATTTAAAACTTTCTCGTAAAATGCAATTATTTTTGTAAATTAATAAAAACATTTTTTGATAAAATTGAAAACTTCAAGAAGTACTTGTATATTATCATTGCATGCTACATTTAAATTTACTTCACTAAATAAACTTTACCAATGGTAGAATCACCATTTTTTCTTACCAATCGGTTACCTGAATAAAGTAATTTTTTTGCTAACAATGTTCAAATTTAAATTTAAATCAAATTCAAATTTGAATCTATTTAAAAAAAGTGTTAAAAAAAAGCTGTTTTTCAGAGATTAAAGAAGTTATATAGTAACTTTATATCCATTCATTAGTATTCTCAAGATGATCATCCAAAGAAGTTAATTTCTCAATTGTCATCAGAAATTATTTTCTCAATTGATATTAATTGAACTTTTTTATTTTTATCAAGAAACTATTTCCAAATTTATTGGATTGAAAAGATTTTTGTAAACTGAAATTTCTAAACCTACGTAATTACCTTGATTGTTTGCTATTTTTTAGGCTTCATCTTTTCTTAATTAATTGCTTTTATCCGCGGAAAAATCATCATACAACTTCACAGATATGGCCATTTTTTTTAATTATAATTTGATAGGTAAATTACCGGTAATTTGGAGAATTTCGAAAAAACAGTACCTTTCAATTGAGCAAAATCTAATGTCTGTATTGCGTATTGTAAATCCTTCACATCTAAATTCAGTATAAAATCCGGATCCGCTTCCGGTGCTGTTTGCATCTCCTTATGCCATAAGAATTCTTGTGTTGTGGCACGATTAATCAACGCACTACTTACCTTAAAGTTGATGAAAATTTTCCGAAAAATTATAGATATACTTAAATTTTGCTAAAACTATTGCAATTTTTTCCATAAACAAACTTGTAAATAAGTTGCCGGATCAGGTTCCTTGAGAACTTCAATACAGAATTGTATGAGAGCAGTTGTCTTTGATAGTTTTGCGGTACAACGTCCGATTTGCTCCTTGAATATTCGTCTCTGAATGATATGAAATTAGATAATATCAGATTTTCGTGCTTAAAAACTTTTTCAATTTGTAACAAATTCTAATCGATAATAAGCATTACTTCTTTTGGAAAGTTAAGAAATACTCTCTTCCTCTCTCTCTTATGGCATTATCAATTTCAAAACAAGATAATTTCAATAATGATATGATAGTATAATCAACTGTTAGACACATTGTTAAGTTATCATTACCGTATTGACTTTTGTCTTTTTTTAATTTCAAATTTATAAAATACCAGAAAACATCTAATCAATACTATCAATAATAAAATATCAAAAAGATGCTAATTTCATGAATGCAACCTTAAATTCTTTTTCTTCTTCAACATACTGTAATAACTTTTCTTTTCTCTGTTGTAACTGTTCAATTAATGAATCAATTTGTATTGTTAATTGTTGTTGAAAATCGAAACAGTTTACCTGAAATACATTAATCATACAATAAAGGGATATTCAGGTGATTTGAATAATTTTCAAATATTTTAACATACAGAAATAGCATCGTTAAGTTGCTTAAGTCGACCAATATCTTCTGTTGCATGCTTTGCTTTTTCACTTAAAAGTTGCAAAATTTGTGATAATTCAGCCTGAAATAAAAGCGAAACAATAAACAAAGTTATGGCTTGAAAAATTTTGCAGTAATATCAGTAACTATTTGATTTATTATTATTAATCGTTAATTACTATTAATCATTAATAATGATAATAATTGTTATCGTTATCTTTTGAAATCAATATTTATTGTATATTTGTTCAACGATGATAGATAAATTTGAGTAAAAGAAGTGAAAATATTGCTAATTTAATTAATAATTATAATTTATTTAGTTATGTCATAGAAATTGCAATTATGCAAGAAATATTGATTGATATTAATGTTAATTATTGATTGATCAAAGCGAAACTTATTGAATGATCAAAACTCATTATGCTTGTTTTTTTAACAAAAAAAGCCTTATTGCAATTAAGCTAGCTAAAGCAATTGAAAACTAATTGACATCTGATACTATCAGTGATAACTTTATCAAGCCAAAATAGTTCGTCATTAATCTTCTATTATTCATAATGATATAACGGTATTTATCGATTATTCCTGATTATTTCAATCGATTTCAAAATTGTTCGATCCTTTAGGAAACCAAAAATTGAACACTTTGGTTAAATTATATTTATTAATTGCAATTATAGCCTGATCATTGCTTTCGCTTTCTTTTCTTAGTTCGATTTTTTCATTTCAATGTGATATTTAATAGTTTTTAAATAAATAGTAATCCGGAAAAAGTTATCCGGAACATTCAAGAATATTGAAAATGTCGATATGTTCAAATGATATCATGCAATTGAAATTTATTTATATCATAAAAATTGATTGATAAGAATTCTTTTTTCTTCAGAAAACAGAAAGATTGAATGATTAATTAATTTAGAATGAAATTTCATCAAATATTTCCAATACCGGAAAATTTATAAGACAGTTTATGAATAATTTGTTACGTTTCATGAAATCATGCATTGTTAAAAGAAACGAAAGAAATCATCTTTTGTATCATTTCTCGACATCTTTCCTTTCACAGCTGCTAGAAAGAATAAATGATAAGCTGCAGATGGTGATGATTACTTTAGATTTTCTTTTGAATATATCAAAAAAAAATTTTTTTGAAATTAAAATTGACAGTTATTGTTCCTATATGAAATGTTAACTATTTAAATGAAATTTTAATTTTGTATTTGCTCAATTTGATAGTTTTTATAAATTCAATGATATTTAAATTTTACTAAATTAATTACTTAATGATGCTTAATTTTAATCAAAACTGCGAAAATGGAAAAGTATATACTTAGTTTTATTAATAATTTTACGATAATGATCGAAGAAGCACTTTGCACAACTTATCCGAAAAACATTTGATCTAATTCTAAAAGTTAGTAAATTAATTTTGTTTTTTTTTCAGTTAAATTAAAAATTCCGCTTTCTTAGGCTTAGAATTTCATTTAATATTTATTAAATATGAAAATTAACAAATAAAACAAAATCCTAAGCCTAAGAAAAGCTATTTTGCTACCAATGAATAAGTTAACTTCAACAATGTAATACTGAAAATGCATGCATGCATGCATATATGTATGTGTGTGTGTTTATTAAAATTTTTTATTTTTTATTTTTCAAAACTTTCAAGAATTTAATTTTCGGAGAATATTTTGAAAGCATGAAAGATTGAAAGGAAATTATATGATTGATCCAAATATTTTCCTCTGAGATCATGATAGCGATGAAAGATTGCTAAAAGGTTAAAGCAAAATTTCTATGAAGCAACTATGAGAGTTGAAAAGCTTAGAAGTCAACAGTTATTGCAAGAAGCTATTTGCTCATATTGATTCCTCGCCACCGTTCCCTTCGACATATTTGACAATCTAAATGACCAATAACACAATTTAATCATATCCCAAATGCGGGAAATGCGGGAATGAAGAAGAAAATTACATGCTCTCGGAAGCTTGATTGACCAAATTCAGAATGAGCTATAGCTGTCATTTTAGCTAACCTTTATACCCTATAATCTAAAATTATACAATCTTCCTATCTAATTCATCATTAGGATCAGCTGCTGATTCATGCATAAAATGACCAGTTATACTATCATTAATCAGTATTAGTCATAATTTTTCAGAGTTTGAATTCAAATTAATATTTGATCTTTGTAGGATTCATTGCTATATATGTATAAGATGTAAATTAAATTTGAATGAATTTAAACTGAGACAAAAAGCTAACGAGAAGCATTTTTATCTCTCATGCTAATAAATCATCGGAATCTTTTCTCTCGTTTTTCGCTTGAGGTAATCAATAATGAAATTTTATATCCTATGTAAAATTAGCCGGAAGACAGTTTCTCTCAAATAATATCATTTGATTAAATAATTCAAATAATACATGTGCACACAGATTTTACTTAATTATCACTTAACTTACTTAACTTTCTAATCATTTAGAACTTACTAACCAACTTACTGACCACTTAACTTACTAGACATTTTTTAAATTATTAAAAATGTTTAAAATTGAAATACCAATTTTTATATTTCAAATCAAAATCACTAAAAGATTTTTACATAGATCAAGTTAATCATGATAAATTTTCTCCCTCCTTATCCTACCGTATGAATATATTTAGAGTGTCTTAAAATTTTCAATTAACAATTTACTATGATGTATATAGCTTATGATACTGTAATTAGCACTCTAATACGATTAATTTTGAGGTGAAAGGTAATAAAATTTTCGCATATTTCCTTTTATCCCTTTGATTCTTACCTTTCCGGTCCTAAATATTTTCCCACTATCCTATTTTCACCTCATATTCTTTCATTTTCTCTTCTCTCTCTCTCTCTCTCTCTTCCTTTTTTCTTACTTTACCTCAAATTAAACATCAAAGAGAAATCTTTGACAAATTGGTTTATGTACAGTGGGATCAAATAATATCAGTTCGTTAGAAGCTATAAAAAGCTTTCAAAGAACAAGAATCTCTCTCTCACTCTCTCTCTCTCTCTCTCTCTCCCTCTCGAGAACAGCTGCACGTTGAGAACTCAATCATAAATCTTATGATAGGAAAGATTGTTCTGTAAAATACACTAATGATGTGATGATATATATACAATTGGATTGATAATTCGATGGCTAATAGTAATGTCAGGTTATTGTCATTACTTGTCACTCTTAATATCATTTGGACATTTTAGAAATGTTAGCCTGAATAGATAGCATATCAGCTGTTCTATCCTATTATTATTCGATAAAATTCTTCATTTAATAAGTCTCATTGTTTCCTTATCACTTCATTCATTATCATTTCCGACTTTTTTTATTTTTAACTAATTAGAGGAAAGACTGATAAGATTATCTCTTCCATGATGAAACAAATTATTTCTACTAACTTTCCCTAAAATTCACAGTTTCTATAAATTAATTTTATAAATTAAACTCTATTATTACATGCTCAGAAAGTTTATTGATAGAATGAAAATGTGATAAGAAGGAAAGATTGGAGATTGAACGAACATATGTTCGAAATAATCAGGTCATCAAAAGATTAGAAACAGTCTTTGGAAAAGGCAAAAAGATTTGTGGAAAGAAGATATGAGATCGTAAATCTCTTAACGGTCTATCGCTTTTATCTTCCAGTTGTAAAAATTCTTCTGAAATTTCACACCTTAGAAAGTATCAACGACGTTAACTAAATTTGAGTATTATCTTTCAAATTTATTCTGAAATACTACAACTTACTTATTATATTGACCAAAAAGAAGGGAATTTACTGATTGAGTAAATGAGCCTCAAAAGGACAAAAAAATACTGGACATATGATAAAGTTTTAAATAAATTTAAAATAAAATTTAGCATAAGAAAAATGATATATTATTTTTTCCATCAAGAAATAATCAATATCATGAATAAATATTAATATTAAAATGGATAACAATTATTTCATTTTTTTTCCTAAAAATAATCATTTTAATGGAATGAATAAATAATTCGGGACATGTTCAAATAAAAATATAATAAAAAAATTTTCCGATAATGAAACTGAATTTCTATTTAAGCAAGCAACCGTTAAGTGATTTGATAATTGTAATTGCCAAAAAATATCAGTAACAATAACAATAGTAATAATAATAATATTAATAATAATGATAATAATAATAATTAATAATGATAACAACAATAATAATGATTAATAATAGTAATAATAAACTCGAGCTTTACTCTCGATCATTATTCACTCCTGTCAGTAATTTGAAATGATAATTGCTCCTTAATTGGTATTATATCATTTAGAGATAGAGTTCGAGTTAAGTTTTATCAGTTAAATTCGATCAGTGTTCCATTAAATTTTCCACTTAGCTCTTTACAGTTTTATTTATTCACTTTGAAGTATTTTTTTTGAATTTGGTAAAATGTCATTTATGCTTTATAACAATTGAATTTTAGTAATAATTCAGGTTGAATTGCAATCTGAGGAATATATTTGAAAATTCTATTCCCTCAAATCATTTCAGTATCTTAGAAATTGATGAAAGTGAAATATGTGAAATAATGAAAGAGAAACAAATTACTCTGTTCATGTGAATGTGAAAGTAAACAAAGAATTAAGTAGAGAAGTGAAGATAATAAAATCAGTTAAGGATTGAATAGGCCCGAAAGTTAGCTTCTTAACATGCCAATGTAGGCCCGAAATTTTCACTAATGCTTAGTTGTCCAGCAAATAAAGTTATAAGCTTAGTGAGAAATTTATATTTCCAAAATTATTCATGCATGCAACCATTGGAATTGATGATATTACGAATTCTAAATTTATCATAATTTCCTGATAGCAATTAAATTATGATAAATTATGATATATGAAATTAAATTTAGAGATGAGAAACGATATCAAAAATTAATTAAAAGTTGATGAGAAATAGCAGAAAAAAAGAGAGGAAAACTGGAAATATTATATTAATATTCTCATGCAATAATTAAGTTATAGCAAAAAAATAAGTTAAATTAAAAAAAATTTTTAAAGAGTAAAAAATTTAAATGTTTTTCCTTTTTGTAAGAGTGACAAATTTACACTTATCATTTGAATTCATTCATGCGCAAAAAACTAATTGATAAATTATTTCTCTTCAAAAGCTTGCAAATTTTATCACTGCTATCACTAATTACACTGCATGATGTTATTTATGGTAGTTGTAATTTCGTCATGAGGTCACAGATTTAAAAGGAATTTAAATTTCATTTCTCTTCTCTCTCTTATCTTTCATACTCTTATTCTTACTCTTATTAATATTAATATATTCTTTATCAAAGTTTTTTAATAACACTTCATACTATCAGTAAGCTTATCATTTTCCAATCAATAAAATTTCTTTCTCTACATTTCCAAATTTAAGATATACCAGAAACTATTCTATATTAACTCTATGATTGGGAAGATAAAATATATGTCAATTAAAAGTCAACTTTCCATTCCTCAAAATAATGTAAAATTGATAACAATAAAAGTAATCATTAATATCTTTGTAATATTGAATTGAATCATGAATTGAGTCACGCAATGCAATTTTTCTATATTCTAAAAGTAATAAAATATGTCATTTAAAATTTTAAAAGACAAAAACAAAAAAAAGATATTAGAAAAAAAGATCAAAAATAAAGTAATCAATTAATTATAATTAAATTAATATAATTAATTATAGTAAGATTAATCTAAATGATAAATAATTAAATTTAAAACTTGACTGAACCTTTTGTGTTTTGCAAATTTTATCAACACTTTGAATATCATGATTGGAATGTTTTGTTTCCTGTAAGCATTGACAACATACGGCTAATCGGCAAATCATACAGTACATTGAAATGCTTTCACATGGATGATTTGAACATTTTGAAGTTTTTGGTAAACCGATTGTCGTTCGATACGATCTTCTAAATTGATATTACTTGAATTCAGGTTAAAGTTCATTTTATAGTTTGAAGGAATAAGAAAGATTGGCATATATTCTCTCATATTACTTTCATTTTAATTGATTTTTTTTTCACTCAAAAAAAAAAAAATTCATCCAATGGCATTTTTTTTTTGATTGAAAAATTTTTCAAAATTTTCAACAGATGGATGATTTAACCTAAAAATTATTGAAATTATTGTAATTTATAAGTAATTTTATAGCAAAAAAAATTTTTAAAAAAATATAATTTATTAGTTTTTTTCGTTTTTATTAGCTCTTCATGAGAAAAGGAAACAATGATAAATGAGAGTAAATGATGATAAATTACCTTGCAGATGGTGGCACTAATTTATGTGAAGCTAAAGGTCCACGTGCTGGATGTAATGAATTTTGACATGATTGACAATAGTAAATGTCACATTGTTCACAGAAAACATTAGCTATTGCTGGTTCCTCGCTATCACATAGCTTAAATGTTAAAGATAAAAGTAATCATATCACAACAAGTTGATAATTCCACTTTTTCATACATCAAATAGCATAGCTTAAGTTATGCTTAAGTATTACAGTTCCAATGTACTTTTCTCAATACCTGTTATCAATTTATTTATCACTGTAGAATAATTTCCTCTCTTTATCATTTTTAGTTATTATCAGAAATTATCAATTAATCAATCGTGTAGTATCTTCTATTCAAACTATATATGATAAATCTATGATAACAATTAATCATATCAGTGATAGTATAAGAAAGTGATGATAATTTCTTTGAATACGTTCAATGTTTAAACTTAATTATTATTTAAAATTAAAAATGAATTAAAAGAAAAAATAATTTACCTGGCAATTATGTGTCTGTTCACTACTACTACCACTACTGTTCTTATCTCGACTTGATATATTACCTGAATGATATCTGAAATTCATTAACCTTTACATTTACGAGAAATACTTTATTAACATGTCATGCAATAATGAAAATTTTTAAATGATGAACTTTCCAAATACCTTTTGATGACATTAACAAGCGCATTATTAACAGGCATTAGCATGACAGTTTGTTCATCCGGAAAAACTGTCGGTTTATAGCATGCCTTGCAAGTAACAATCCATCCTGAAGTGGATGGTGTTAAAATGGATGGTAGACGATGTACACCAAGACAACCGGAAGGTGAAGGATGTGCAGCTGTGGAACTGATTAATGATGGAGGTCGAGAACCTGGAAAAGTTATTCCATAGAGTAAAAATAATCATACATTTATCAGCTATACTGAAAGTATATATTACAAATAATAAGGTATATCGAATATTGATTTTTTATTAGAATTGATTTATATTAATATCAGCAGTTTGCATCAAATATTTGATTTATTTAAAAAAGCTTACTCCTACCAGAAACGACCACGCCGCTATCAGTTTCTGATATAACTGATAGTTTATCACTTTCAATATCCTGATCAGAAATACACAGTGAAATTGTATCACTTCCTCCTAAAAAATTTTAACTTTTCTTTTCAATTTGCATTAAAAAATGATATTGCTCAAAAAATTTTCAAATATATATGGGATATTAAATTTTGAAATTGAATATAAAATCGTAATTTCAGTATCTCTCGTAATCTTCAAAGCCCAAATCGTAATCTTCAAAGACTCAAAAATATGAATTTTAAAGTTTCAAAAAAAAATGAAGCATTGACAGCTGTTGAATAATCACTCTTTGCAAACATCAATGCTGAAGTTTTTTTTATTATACTGTAAAATAGTAACTAGTAACTAATTCTCTAATAAATATTTACGATATGCCGAAAAAATGTTAAAATTCAACTTTTACCTGATAGTTAATGTAACTGCTCATTTAAAGTTATTAACTTTTTTAAAGTTAAAGCTTATTTAAAGCTAAGTTATTTGTTTATTGCTTGTGTTTTAATAATTTAAATTATTTTATATAATACCTTCTTTCTTCACTCATTAGTTTAAGGGGCTTCATACTATTTATTTATTATATATCATGAACCTGATTATTTTAATCAGTCATTCTGGTTTCTCTATCATTATCAGGTAAATGAGAAGTGATAAGCAGAACAGTTATTTGAACATGATTGCAAACCGCTGCTTGAAGGTAGTGATAACGGTGTTGTGGTACTGCTAAAATGTGTAAATGGTGCTGCTCCGGATACCGTGGTACCATGAGAATGTGTCGTTGATGTGGTCGGAGCACTGTGACAAACAGGTTGCTGACACTGTGCCACACATCGACGGCAATAACTGTGCGCACAATTCAGAAGTATCGGTTCTGTAAAAAAAAATTTTTTAAAAAAATCGATGGATTATCGATTAATTCATTTTAATAAACATTAATTCAACAATATTATCATTTATCATTCTTATCACAATACGGAATTAACAATGATGAAATTTTGCTCCTTATCATTTGCTAGCAAAACAGTGGTGGTGAAGGTTTACTCACAGAATTGTGATAATGATTGTAATCAGCTGTGAAAGATTATGAAAGTAACCTAATTGTTTTGATCTTTCAGTTTGAGTTTGAGTGAAATTTTATCTGTTCAACAAATATTTCAGCAATTCTTTAACTTCGAAGAAAGAATTAAGAAGGATAGAATGAAAAAGAAGAGAAGGAGAGAAATAAAGAAAAGAAGGATAAAGGTGTGATTTACCTTATCATTTGATAGCTCAAATTTCAATAAACTTATCAAATATCATTTTCTCTTAATTATCAAATCCTATTAAACACATTGATGCTTACAATTGTTCAAAGTTTGAAATGGTGGCTAATAGAAAAAGTAAACTTTTGTTGACCCATTGATCAACAAGTGATAAATAACTTTCATTTATTACGATAATTGATAAATCTACTGATATAAAGGCATAATGATTCATTTCTAAATTGATTTACCATATGGCAACAATTAATTTAGTGATAAGAATTTTTGAAATAAACTAAATGAATAAAGGTTAAAGGTCAAAAAATTGGCAAGATTTATCGGATTATTGTAATCTGATTAAAAATTATTTGCCAATATCAGCATTTCTAATTTATTTCATTGCTCTTTCTTTGTGTTGCTATAAGAAAGAATGAAAATAGAATGTAAAAAATTATTGTTAAGTATAAATTTTAATTCATACCTGTAAAAAATTCTTTGCAAAATAAACATTTCAATTCGTCTTCCATTTTCAAATCCAATAATTATCTGCTTGCTCCTCTTATTGTTCACTTCAAGTTTAATTATTGTATAAGTGTTGAAGACATATCAGGTTATATCCGGAATGAGATGATTTATACCGGAATGAAAAAGGCACAAATAGGCAGCGAGGAGTAGAGAGGTAAGTATCGAGTTGAAATAATTGAAATACTGAAAGTAAAATAGCAATTAAAATGTAACACGAGAAATTCTACGAGCCAATAAAAATGGTAGTGATAGGTACCAATGATCGTTTTGTATACGATCAGTTCCGAAGATAAGATTATGTAAGCGTTTTCAAAGTGATTGATTGCTAATTTTGCATATTTCGATTTTACAAATTGGTAACAAATAGTTTTAGAAAATTTGTCATTCTTACTATCACCTCTATATGAAAGTAATAGTAATGAGTACATATCGGATCATATCCGGAAACATTTGATACCGGAATAAGAACGTATAAGCAAGAAGTTATTTGAAAATTAATATAATTGTTAATAAAAAAAAATTTCTCCGAAAAAAAAATTTCAATATTCAAGTATTCCAACTAGCAAATTAAAAACTTTGATTACAAAGTGATTGGAAAGAATTGATAAAATTAACATTCCCAAAAAAATACAGTATAGTTAGAATTTATCAAATTAAAGTTTAAAAAGTAAGTACTAGAATTTAAATTTCTATGATCAAAAAAAAAATCATTAACAAAATTTGTATGAGCGAAAAATGTCTGCTTACCTCAAAATTTAAATGATTAAACTAATTTAAAAAAGATTAAATGATAATAGAATGATCGATTTTTGCAGGAAATGAAAAGAAAAAAAACAACTTGAAAACTTAATTAAATAATGAACGAGAAGAGATGAGAGTGAAGAAAGATGAGATCAAAGTTGATATCGCTGCATGAAATATATTTTGTCTGCTATTGATAAACATTAATAAACTATAAAACCTTATTAAACTTTGGTCTTTTTTTAAATTATTTTGAGAAATTTTGAGGAATGAATTATTGATAAGTAAGGCAAAGAAATTGCTAAGCTAAAATAAAAAACTCAGAGAAAAGCAAAAAAAACAGAAGAATGAAACGGAAGGAAAAAGATTAAAGAAGCATTTTGTCACTAATAAAAAAAAGTTTTATCATTTCCTTCTTCCGCCTCAAAAATTATATCAAAAAAAAGTGAGAAATAGAAAGAGTAATTATTATTATCATCATTTATTTATTATTATTATCGTTATTATTTATTTA
>JABVXU010000286.1:0-70749 GCA_013365365.1 Cruorifilaria tuberocauda
GGAACCTGATATAATATACAAATGATTTTTTAATTTCCAGGTTGTAATACTGGAAATCATATCAAATCACAATTTTTTCTTTTCGAATAAATTATTCATATCAGGAGAAAGATTATTATTGCTATCAATTATTACAGTCTTTCACCTAATTCATTCTTTTTCAATTCTAGACTGTGGTACTAGAAATCATAGCAAATCACAGAGTATCGTATGATAAGTTTACATTATTGATCAAAATTTATTGTCAGCTTTTAGTACGATTACATTTTGTATTTTCACTGCACTGAAATACTTTACTTAATATTTCAAACTTTTCCGGAAATCTAATTTTGATTTGTATTTCCAAATTTCTTTGCTCCATTTCGATGATTCCGGCCTGGTTGCGGTTGCAGTATTTCTTTCTTCCGAATTTTTAATTCATTTATCAAATTTCAATTCTTTTCTAGAGATAAAATTGATATCATTGTGTTATCAATAGACAAGGCGAAGTTGCAATTTGCTATTTTAATTGAATAAATTTGCTGAATAGTTTTATGCTATTAGACATATGCCAATTGTAATTTCATTTTTAGCATTTACAAATTTCATTCAGAAATATCTTAACAGTGCATAGTTATCAGTGATAATAGGATGCTTCTTCTGATAATTTTATTTCAATTTTCCGGATATCAATTTTTGATTTTTATTGTCAAATTTCATTGCTACATTTCGATGATTCCAGCCTGATTGTAGCTCTTCTTCCGGATTTTCAATTCGTTTATCAAATTTCAATTTTTTTTACAGATAAACCAACACAACGTCGTAATATCTTTAACAGTGGTAACAAGGATAATGTTCAATCAACTGCAAGCGTTAAAAATGATGATAATTATTACGAAATCAATGATTTTGTTGCTTTTCGAAAAGAGGTATGCGATAGGTAAATTAAGAAGTAGTAATTAAATTGGGAAGTACTAATACGTAAGTTAGGAAGTAGTAAAAATGATGGAAAAGTGATTTGTAGAGTTTTGTATTTGGCTTGGAAATTAATCAAATAAATTTCAGTTCATCATATCATACCTATTTAAGCATGAATTATCTTAATACTGTTTATAATTTACTTCATTCTAATAATCCATCATCCTGTATTTTATTTTTTCCAGTAAATTTCAGTTCATTCCTTCGCCTGCCAAATCATTAGGAAAGCAATCTTCTTCAACGAACCATCCAACTTCTCAATCAAAACGAAATCTTCCATCAGCAACAACCGTATCATCACGATCTGAGTTTATTCCCGCATTTCCAGTAACTCATCCACCACCTCGTCCACCAGGTTAACATTCAAATCAAAAATTAATTATATTTTAGATTTATGTTGAAGTTAAATTTTACTCGAATGATTGGTAAAACTGTACTTTATTAGTTATGAATGAGTTATTGAAATTGAATTGCTAAGATTTCAAGAGAATCTTTTTTCTATTTTTTCTTGTTCGGAGAGATGTCAAATAGGTTTAATTATTACAGGTTCCACAAATTCCTCTCAAACAGGTGGCTACTATTCTTCTGGTTCATCATTAGGTTTGCAATCATCCTATACAACATCCAATAATCATTTATCCGTACCACCACATTCACCTGGTAATCGGAGAAAATCGATAACTGCGAAGCAATCAGTTTCCTCTCGAACACCTAGTTTGGATGAAGAAGATGATGGCTTCTATGATAATATTCAAGTAAGCTTTTCACTAATTGTATTTCGTTAATTCAGGCTTTTCATTTTGATTAATACAAGTGATGAGATATTTTATATGTAAATGTTATCATTTAATTATTACCTTTGTATAGTCATATCAGGCGGATGAAAAGCGTTTTTCACGTGTTAGTGAACTTGATACTCTCTCGACATGCAGTCGTCGTACACTATCAACTACTACTAGTAAACCATCTGGTCCGATTAAGACAAGTAATCGAATTGGTCAATTCTTACGGAAAATCAGTGCATCGAAGCCACCGATCAGTGCCGCCTCATTAGTATCACTTAACAAGGTTAACACACTTTTTACTACGACAAATGCGCACGAGTAGCACTTTATAAGACAATAGAAATTGAATTAAAAAGTATATTTTACCAAAAGTATAATATCGTAGTATATTTCAGGTTGCCAGTGAAATAATACCAAGTAAACCGGTACCATTGATGAAAAGTAATAGTTTAACTCATTGTCAAGGGAAAGAACAAAATATACAAAATATGAACAGTACCATATCATCTGGTAAGCTAAGTTATCCAAAATTTCTTACTATAATATGAAAATTTAAATTTAATACTTCTCAAAAATTTATTAGTAATTCGAAATCATTTACTTATATTAATAATAATGTTACCTTTTACACCTCTAAATTATTTAAAATTCAAATTTTAGAAGTAGTGAACAAACGTGGTGGATTGGGTCAGCGTCTAAAGAATACCATATTTGGAAGTAAAAAACGCCTAAATTGAAACTTGAGTTTAATAGTCTATTTTCATTTGCTTATGATAGGATTGTGTAAACGTTAATTGTCCTCTCATACTGCTAAATCTTCCATATTCCCATATTTAATTACTATTAAATTTAATAATTACTCCTTGATCTTCTTTGTTTACTACTATTGATCGGTCTTTCGGAATTGAATTTCAATTATTTCCATTTGTTGTTTACAAAAAGGATGACTAATTATTTATTACTGTGACTAATTTGTATTCATATTACGTTTTCTTTGGTTATCTCAAAAATTTCTAGCCAATTTAAATTTCAATCTATCATTCACGGGTTTTATCGAGATGATTAATTAACAGTGATAATCATCTAAAACACATACGTTCGCCATTATTCTATTTTGAGATAGACCGTTTTTTGTTCTTATGCTTTTGTTAAAATTTTTACTTACTCTTTTGAAAATAAAGTAAAAGTTAAATAACTATGTTTTTAATGCAAGCAATAAAATAAGTTATTGATTTTATAGATTGGACAGATAAAGTGATTGAAGGAAATATCAATTTAATTATTATCAGAATGAATTATAAAATTAGCAATTGGAGTTATAGTGATTGGATATTTTTGATAATTATAAATGTTTCGATATCCATCAATTACTTCTATTTTGTACGATTTAAAATTTAAATTTCCACTTCCCTTACAGTCTATAGCTAATAAACTTAATTAACTATTCACAGTGAGCTTAATTAATATGAATATACCTAAACACTTGTTTACTTTTTCAAATTATATTGTCGATTAAATAATTTGAAATTGAAGTAATTTATCACGTATATGCGATCTCGTCTTTCCGTGGACATTATCCACATTAACGTTATCTTTGATCCCAATAGTATTTGTTTTATTTTCCCGACGCAATGCATAATCAATTTTGTGTTTAAATTTAAACTTAAACTAGTGATTTAAACTAGTTGTTTGCTTGATCTTTGATACACCTGGTAATTTAAAAACATTTACAAAGCTTATTGCTATGATAATTTTATCATCGATGATAATGCTACTGAAATTCTTCCCATCTATGAGCTTCTTTGAAGTTGGAAAAGTTTTATTTCTGGTATGTTTAATAACTAGAAGAAGGTTATTAGTCTGCGATGGTTAATTAATTATTGGATCGATTTGTTTATCCCTACACCTGTATATATTTGATCTTAAATGATTAATTAATTACAGCGATAAGCTTTATAAATGTTTCTAAATTATAAATTTTTCTTTGTATCTGTCGATTAAAGGATGATTGAATCAACTGAACCTAGATACCAGGTAAACAATTTCTCGTTGGAATTATTTTTCTGTTAATTAATTGAGATGTTAATTTTAGATACTGCATCGGTCGAAATATATCCATTGAACTTTCATCGGAGTATCGAGAAAATCTTTGGTTTGCAAAGTTATTCCTGAATATTTGAATCAGTCAATCTTCATCAACTCATGGACTTGACCCATCAGATACTTGACAGTTTATAACTTTTGAATTCCATTTTACGAATGAAGAATGGTAATGGCTGACCTTGATTTCTCAACATTTTGTAATATATGTTGAACAGCACATATATTTTTTTTTGTAACCATACTGTTCAACAATGAATGCTTTATATTTAGCAATAGATATTTTAAATTCTCAATTCTTTCAATTTATATTATTGCATTCCAATGTCAATCATTGAATAGAGCTTTTTTTTGTAAGGATAGAATGAATTAAATAATCAATACTTGCTGGAATTTTACGATCTTTAGATTGATCATCACGACTGCACGATATCCTTCAATGATTGATATATTTTTCTTGCTTACGACTAAAGAACAAAAAAAAGAGAAACGACCTTCTTCTTCAATGTCTGTTCAAAACTAATAAAAGATACATTCAAAAAAAGAGAACATTTCGGAGGAAATCCTTCGGGACAACTGTCATGTATCACTATATCGCACACCGGATGATACACACATGCCCTTTCCCTGGTTTTTGTCTTTCTACAACTCAAAATTGATAGGTTCTGTATTGCGAGATATAATATAAGAGGGAATCTCCTATTGAATTTTATTTGAACAGCCATACGATATTGATTAATTGAACCAATCAAAATTTCTCATTCCTGTTTCTTAAAAATTTTTCTGTTTATTCAAATGTACATGTAAAAAGTATTCTATGCCAATAAAAACATAATATTTATGAATTAGAATTCATTGCGATAAATCAAATTTGAACTAGATCGTAGCAAATTTTTAATATTATGCAAATAATGGAAAACTATACAAAATAATTGGCAGTCTACAATTATCGACATGTCAAACATATTGAAGTGAGATATGGAAAGAGAAATAGTGATCACAGAATTAATTATTGTGAATAATGAAGGAGATGAATATGAATCACAATTTCGAGTATGGAGCAGACGATTTGTAATGGACTATAAACTACAGGTATATAGAAAAGCCGATGAATAGGATTACTATCCTATAAGCGATTATAATTGATTCCCTCACAAAAGATAAACAGGCTGAAATATCTCACTTTTTCCAAATTTCTATATGCAAGGCCCGATCCACACAAAAATTTTGACCTGGATTTTGTAGAAAAGCCAATAAACTCAAGAAAATAATTAAGGCTTATACCGGACAACATAAAATTATAATGAATCACCGGATATAAATATTTGGAAATGAGAAAATATCTGCAGATGTGACTCTTTTATGAAAGTAATATCTTTGAGTTCTGTTGAATAAGTAGATCTTTGATAAATCAACATTAGAAGTGAAAATACAATAGTAATTTCATAAATCCATCATTATGGCAGCATTAGATTTCTCAGGCTTCAGCTTCTTAGAAAGGGAAAATTTCGATTCCCCTACAAATGAAGTAAATAATCAGATACTCTCGATAATTTCTAATTCAACCGTTGCACAAAACCTATCTCAAAGATCAATTCATCCATTTGAATGAATATGCAAAAGTACTATGTCCATAAGGAGATCTTATCAGACAAGTGAGGACAATTGAGATAAGTGAGATGTTGGAGAGATTCTTTTGTTCGCTCCAATATCAAAATTTGAATATATACCAACTGTATTCCCACCAATAAGGTTTTTTTTTTTTAAAAATAATATAAAAAATATGCAGTATTTTAACATGAAAAAACTTACGTTGTGAATGAAAGTGTCGACTACCTAAATATATCACCAAATCAATCAATGTATCACGATTCTTTGCAGTTACTTCGTATAGTTTTACTGAAAAATTTATATATATGCTGAGTTTAAATAGAACAGAGCTGAATTTTAATAACTATAAAAATAATCACTTTTATGAAAGAATTATTAATATAAAATGAGTGCAAGCTACAACAACCTTTTTCTTTGGCAGCCCAACTTCGTGCAAATTCACTATCAACCTTCCTACCTGGAAGATCAGTCATATTTCCCAAGACAACTATGGGCACCTGAAAATTATGATGTCATAAGATATTTCACAATGCAACTATGAAAGTAAATAAATAAATCCAACATATGTAAAATAATCAAGCAGCAGGCATCACTTAATTCTTCTAGATTATAAGGAAATTCCTGAATAATCACCTCCTTCTTATCTTTACCAAATTGCTTATCGATCGTCTTCTTCAACATATCCATTCTATTGAACGTTTCATGGTCAACAACCGAGTATATCAACAAAAATGCGTCCGCTACCTGCATTGCAACGATCTATTTAGTAAGATCGAAGTAATAGTAAAAATTTATTTCATTTGTGGGTTTCTATATCAATAAAAGAGAAGCCATAATAAAATTTCATTGGATAATTCAGCTGCCGAATCCACTTCATAAGGATTAACCAAAACACAAAATTCAATGCAATCGTTTAAAAGTGTGCAATAGAAAACTAGACATATAAAAGGCAAGCAGCATACCTGAATGTACGATCGTTTGAGATCAATTGGACCACTCTCACTAATTCCAGCCGTATCGTGAAAAACTATAATTTCTTTAGGACGATCTCCGTAATCCATCTGCACTTGATATGTATCTTCAATCGTAGGTACATAAGGCTAAAACATATGCTCAAATGTAAATATCTGTACAGAAACTGAACATATCATAGACAAACTTTCACCCGTCATGAATTAAGCTGGACAAAAACAGATAAGTAATAAATTTTCGAAATAACAATAAGCCTGTCAAAAGCTGCAAAAGCGAAACCTGGTCAGTGATATCGCTGAGGCAAGCGAGTTGTTCTAGGCATGCAGTTTTTCCTACCTTTTTCGATCCGGCTACCTGTAAACAAAGAAATAATTATTTTTAACTGCTCATTTCTTGCATATTACCTCTAATTCTCTACTTTACGCATACTATCTCACTTTAAGTACTACCTATTTACATTAAAACGGAATAGCGGAAGGAGAATGATAAAAACAGTAAAGTGTATATACGTGATACTAATGATATATTACGCTTTTTACAAAAGCAAATTAAAGTCTTGATGGGAATAAAACACGTCAAAAATATTAGAACACTTACAAGGACTCGCATAACTTTACCCATAGTTCGACTATATGCACTACTGCTTGAATTTCCAATAAGAGCACTCAATACCTGAGTTGAAACACCTGAAATGATATCCACATATCATTATGTGATTAGGATATGATTAACAGTTTTTTTTGGGCCATGTCATTAAGTAGAAAAATAATACAACCATGAAAGTAAAATATACAAAAATGAATTCCTACTCTTCATATTAAAATAATCTCTTTATTGCATTTAATTAAATTCTTAAGGCTTTCTTAAGCTTAACAATCCCACTATGATAATTCTTCCCTCTTAACGATTATTATGATAATTTCAAGGTTTATGTTCAAGTTGCAACTGTAATTTGCTTAGTTGTGAAATGTATAAAAGCGCATATGACTAGGCTAGGCGATAAGAGTATGAGAAAGCGCACTTGGCTTCCTTTCCAATGTTTGACTTTCCAGATGTCTTATTGTAGTGGGATGTAGCGTCTGACTGGACATGGATATCTGTTCGGTATGACCTAATTTTGTTGTTGATGAAGATCGATCATCATCAATTCTCTGAGATGATTCACCTATAAAAAGGGCATATTCAATTTGATTAACCTTTCATGAAAGGTCATTCATTCTATAAATACTAGCTCAAAGAGTAGAGAGAGAGAGAGAGAAAAAAAAAAAGGAACGAACCAATGAAATCATGTTGGTGAGAAGTGGTAGTGATAGCGGAAGTATTAGTCCAACCATATGGATAGCTAATTCGTCTACCACCTTGACAATAACATTTGCATGATACTTCTTCACCCGACTTACTGTTTTCCCTCTTACTCTTCACTAGAACTTTTCCTTCTCTGTTTTGTAGCATTTTTATCAGACATCTGTGATGTTATCTGATACTGATATGATTATCACCATCGTTAAGCATACATTTTCATGCCTCATTTCCGCTTCTTGACTTGTATTTTTGACTTGCATCAAACATCATCCGACAACTAATAATATGCTTAATCAACTTTTTTAATTTCTATTTATAACATACGTACGCACGTACAGAGTTATTCACGTGGGCAAGAATAGTAATAATAATAAAGGAGAAGTTGAAATGGATTGTTATCAAGTTTTTGAATGAATGATGAATTGATAATACTCGTTTGCATGAATACTATCAACCACTTTAATAGTGCAAAAATAGTAATAGTATGGATGATATAGATATCAATTATTGTAAATAACAATTTTTGGATTTATTAATCTTATAATATATTCTTCCGATACTATAAAAATGATCAATGATCAAGGATCAATATCAGTGGAAAAAAGTAGAAGATAGGATGATGGATTGTTAAAATAAAGTTACAAACAGTATCACGTAAAATACTTTATACCTGAATAGATATGGTATGATAAACCGGAATGATAAGATGTAACAAAAAGATAAAGACAATTGTTAAAGAAATGAGTGGTGCGTTCTTTCTGCTCGTAATAAATTCGAAAATTATCTGAAAGTATCTTTTGTGAAAGTGAACTTTATCCTATCCATTGTTTTAAACTAATGATAAATGCTTCCACTTTTTTTTCAGTGAAACAGGATTTTAGTTAATAAACTAAAATGGAAATAAATTGATAAATTGAACGAATGCGATAAGAACAAAGAATGAAAAAAAAAAAAGAAAAAGAAAGAAATAGATTATAAATGAATGAATGAAAGAGAGGAATGAATTGATTTAAATAGATAAAATGAAGTGAATTAGAGAGAAAGTAAACAAAAGAGAATGATAAATGATGATTGATCGTTATTATCAGTATGTTGTTATCATAACTGTTATGGAAGATATGAAATGTTGAGTAGATTTTTCAAAATTTCGCAATACTGATGAAAGTGAGGAAAATGTTATCTTTGAAATAATTCATTATAAACCTTGAATTACCTTGAAGTAATGGCATTGGATGCTGTGATGATGCTAACTGATCGAATGCTAATTGTAATTTGAGTGAGTGGTGAAGTGACCGATGTTGTGAACCAACTGAGAGAGCACGATCGTTTCGCTTCCGTCGAGCTATAAAATCATAACTGTCATCAGTTGAAATTGTCATTTCCACTTCTCTCATTTTTCTTCCCATTCAATATCTCTTCTTCCTGTTATATATTGTAGGTGGAAAAAACAGTTTACATTTACAATAATGCATTTTGTAAATCTATTCATGCATAATTTTCATACCTGTGCAAAAAAGAAAAAAAAATGATTTAGTAGTGATAATGATAATTAATGAAATAATTTAATGAGTTTTTGTTTACGAAAAATATCATCCATTATCAGTATTGTAAAAGTCTTATAAATAATTTTGTATTACTTTGCTCAATCTAAAGTTATAATAGTTGCATTGTAAATTTATTCATGCATAATTTTCATGATTGCTCAAAAAAATGATTTAGTACTTTTTTGTTCAGGTAAATTATCATCAATTATCAGTATTTTATAATGATAATGATTTAAAAATCATATAAATAATTCATGCTACTCTAAAATCTAAAATCTGAAATTCTCAATCTAAAACTATCAACACTGATAATACTTGTAGTGCTGTGTAAATGAAAACATGATAGTGAAAATATTATGAATTCTTATCAAAATAAATGACTCATTATCTATATCAAATAAATGCATTATCTTATGATCTGTTAATTAGTACTATTATTAGTTTCTCCTTTTTTTTGCTGAAAGAAAGGATACTGAAATGATAATTTTAAAGGAATTATAGATCATATAATTAATAATTAATAAAAGAGTATTAAATTTATTTATAAAAAGTATGCTATCAGTACGATAAGAAGATAATTAACATTCTTGTTGCTAAAGCCATTGAATTGAAATTTTAATGACAGTAAATTAATGAGAAGAATAAGTGTACTTGGTAAGCAAATTAAATACACTGCTAGGCTGAAGTATTCATTTATACGTGTCATCTTGAGATCTTAATCTTAAGAATGATATTAATTAATGAAGCATTCATTTACAACAATTGCTTCATTATTAGTTTTATTTGAATAAAATTAGCATTATCTTTAAACTTCTCAGATTTCACATTGTGGAAACAGGAAAAAACGATTCTTACTCTTATTATCGCCGTGTTTTGACATTTCATGTATTGATTTGTGTCTTCCATGAGTTTTCTTCATTACTACCACTTCACTCGATCGGTAAATTTGAACTCTGAAGTACAAAAATATATAAAGTTATTTTGAATCTATGTTAGTTTGTACGAGATACTTTATAAGTGATCAATTATCGGATACCTGAAAGTTTCCAAATCAGAAAGAATAAAAAGAGCAATGAGGTGAATTCATCGAAAACTGTTAAAACTGTATTTGCTTATTTGCATAATACAAACTGTACAAACTTTAATAGAGCAAGAAAAAAAACAATTAAGAATTGTTCCATTGCAATTCTTCAGAATACATTTATACATTTTATTTGAAACTTGCAAATAGATAATTTAAATTGAATGATATTGCTAACGGCAGTGGATTTTATAAAAACATTAAAATTCAAATTACTAATCATAAGTAGTTAATGATAACAATGATTACTACTTGATACTAATGAAATTGATAAAGTAAGAAAGAAGTTATTTTAATATCTGCGATACATTCCTAACTTTCAAATTCCAAATAGACAAAGAGAAAATGACGGTTAAATGAAATGGAATGAAATATTCGAACAGATGCTATTTGATGAAGCTATGAAGTTAGAGTGCAGAAATGCGTCGATGAAATCCTTTTTTTTTTTTTGTTAACTGATAAGAGTGATCGATTGATGATGGAAATAAATGCACAGTAATGCATTTGTATAAACGATCTTTCCTATCAAACTATACAAATAGTTTATATAAGTATATGTTATTAAGTAAACTTACTTTAAGCACAATTAACAGTGAAACTATTCAAGCGATTGCAATGGATATTAATTACAATCATGTAATGGTCAATTCAATGTAAGTAATGTATTTGCATAAACAACAAATGTTTATATAAGTATATTTTATTAATTAAACTTACTTTAAGCATAAATAACAGTGAAATCATGGATATTAATAGCGATCAGGTAAATGATCTAACATCAATCGAAATCTATTTTTCCTTACCATAAATTAGTTTATGGATTTAAACTGATATATATATTAAATAGAAATAAATTCATATCATCCCAAGCATTCCATTCATTTTTTTTAATTTAAATCTTTGTCCTATTAATCCAGTTCTGTGGCATATTTTCTTTTTTAGCAAATATATTAATTATACTGAGTTTTTTTTTTTTTTTTGGCGATATTTAATGTGATATCATTATTGAATATAATCTTTCTTTTCTTCAAAAATCATTCAAACTTTTTCTCATGGAAATTTCAAATGTATCTTCATTTCGGAAATTCTTTAGATCAAAAATTTTCTCTATGAAAGATTATCATTTAAAGAAATTATGAATCCTGAAATAACCTAAGGAATTATTAGTACAAGTTAAGATTATCTGAGATATAATTGATTGTTTCAATTTAAAGTAATACCATTTATACAAATAAGTTTAAACAATTATGATACTATATCACCGATTATCTCTATTATCCGATATTGCGCAATCCTTAAAGCGCTCGAATCGGAATCACTCGGAGGATAGAAATCAGCCACGTGACTTGTACCTGTAATATTTGTCATCAATATTTCACCTTCTTGTTTTGATTGATACATGCTACCACTATTTCAAATTAAATTTAATTATCAGTCGTTAATCAGTTCTTGATAAGTTAAATATTATCCTATCATTTATTTAGTAGTAAAAGAATAGATAAGAAAAAAACCTTCAATACAGATGATATGATTACCGGTAACGTTTGTATCATTGCATATACCAAGTAAAGTCCACGGATCATCGGAACCATTCGATAGTATCACGTCCGTTGCCTGTAACTTAAACAATTATAAGTAAAATCAAAATTGATCTGATAGACTGGGCAGTGCCATGCACTTTTAAAGTTCCTCTTTATGATAAGAATAATGATAAAAGAAAAAAAGAAAAAACAAAGGAAGAATGGTTATCACCGATATATGACTAAGTTTTTGGAATGAGGGAAGTCTTATTGATTATAATAATTTCACTTAAGTATGGAGGATTGGCTTACAAGTTATATTTTAGAAAGCAATAAACTTATCAAATTGGTACTTATCAGAGCAATAAACACTTTATCAATTAGTAGTGAATTTCTGGATTTGCAAACCTGAAAATGTTCATTTCCACCAAAATATTGATTCGTTTCAGCGATTCTCTTCTCCGTATCTTCGAGACTGAAGTGATCACCGAAAACGTCCGTGCAACGAGCCAAGAAAAAACTTGATACAATTCAATCAATCAAATTAATTAAAATGCTTCATAATGAAATTAAATGAATTAAAATATTTCGTTAATTAAAAGTCAATTAATTAAAATTATTTTAAGATAATATAAAATTATGTATTTGAGGAATTCAGGAATGAATGATATAGTAAGTTGATAGTTAAATATTGTAATTAAAATGTGTAAAAATAACCTTAGAGGTAATGTACCAGCAAATAAGCCATTTGTTTCTTCGCTAGTTCGAAAATGGCCAAATTCATGACAATTTTGATAAAGCCATACACGAGCTAAAGATAATCAGTCACGTGTTCCATTTTTCACCTCTTTAAATTATCATAAAATTTTTATTATTCAAAATTAATTTTCTTCTTGATATTACTCTAAACGATTACTTATCATTTCATTTCTATTTTAGTATTTATAGCTAAGTTTTATTTAATTAAGCAATTGTCAATTACATTTGATGTTTAGTGAAATGTTTGTTCGTTTTTGTACTTTATTCCTCTAACATTTTTATCTTCACTATCAATTTAAGCTTAGAGAACTGAAATATCTTTGCTGATCAATTATTGATTATTCTCTTATGATCTCTTCTAGTTTTTCAAATTTAAAATATAATTTTTTGTAACGCATTTAATTTTTCTTTTGTTTTAATGCTAGAAATACTTATAAAAGATATTAAAGACTTCTTATTATTTAAATTAAAAAACCTGAAATTAAAAATTTTCCAAAAGTAAAAAATATATATGTTACTTTTGCATGTATATACAATTTTAGGAACAGTAAGACAAATTTTAAAGCTTGGAAGCAAGATATCACGTGGCTTATCTTGGCCAATTGTTCATTGCAATGATTTCATGGCCATTATATTGTTTTCACTGAATCATTTCATCGTTTTTCTGGTCATGATTGTTTTTATGCAATGTTTGAATATAGACCGGATGGAAAATAAGTTTGATATTTCAGTTTAAATCTAAATTGACTAATTTAAGCTTACAGAACTAATTCAAAATTGGTAATCTATCTTCATACTTTCTTCTTTTAGCAGAGAATAAATAAAAAGGAATGGTACGAACGTTGTGCGTTACGTGTATTCCAACGTTCATCACGCATGAAATGAAGGAAATTATTGTAGCCGATATCGATTGAGGAATGTGATGGCTTTCCTTGTGATACCATAACTGTAGCAATAAGTTCACGTAAAGATTCCAATCTTGGTGAATCAATCAATTTTCCACACATCACTTCCAGTGTCAATAAATCACGATGATCCTTCTGGAATCCTGTATAATTTTTATGCTAACTTAAAATTAATTAATAATCAATTGAGGATTACAAATTTAAAGATTAAAATAGTAATACTACAGAATTCATTAGTTACAGTAAATAACAAACCACATTGATTCCACTGTGCATTACAGTAAAGCTTATATAATTACTGATAACAAGAAAGAAATTAGCGATATCGTTCGATGATACTGTTGGACGAATTAACGAGTAATCTAATCTGAAAATTAAAATAAATTAATCACTTTAATATTTCATATCTTCAATTAATGTAAAGCTAAAACTAAAATTATCAGTACCGAAATATCTTGACAAGTTCACGTCTGCCTTCAAGTGTTCTTGACATTTGACGCATCTTCTGGAACAACACACGTATCACCTCGACGCATTTAGGAATTTTTTTTCCAATTATTTTTTCAATCTGCTTTTCAAACTCTGTAATTTTCATGTTAATTGCTAAGACGATTAAATGATTAATTGTTGTAATATTCAAAATAATACTGTATCAACTGTTTTAATTCTTGATCCACTAGTTAGATCTTCTTTTATTTTTTAATTATGAATTAAGAATTAAAATTGGTTCAAAATATTTCCCTTTAAAATTAAGTTTAGCTTGTAAAGGAGCTGAACTAGCTACTGCTCCACGAATAGTTCGAGGATGTTTTTCTCGAGCCCATGCCGCCAAACTACCTGTAAAGTAAATATCAAAACTTACTTAAGCATTTGATTTTTAGAGTTCAATTATGAATAAAGTTTATATTATTGTAGGAAGTTTAATTATTGTCAGTTACTGATAATAACTTACTTTTTTTTTACCTTTACTTACCTTTGCTTGTTACTGTTTACTTTATTTATTTCTTTGATATTGGTGTGATAGGTGTGACGAGAGAGTTCTTTTTTTTAATCTGTTTCATAAAAAATATTAAACTTCAGATATTTTGATTTCCGTCATCCAATTCTAATCAATACTTAGTTTAACTGTAAAATATCAATGAAATCTTGTTCTTTCATCGGATATTTTTGAATTATTGAAACACATTCTCTTACAAGGAAAGGAGAAGTATATTTATTGATTTTTAAAAAAAATGATTGATTGATTCTTACCCAATTAATTATTACACTTAATTAATTCATTTAATTAGAAGTGAAAAAAGATTTTTTAAAAATAAGACTACAAACGATCCATGCAATTCATGTATCAAAAGTTCCATTGATTAAATTTATCAATTTATCAGTTCAATTATTTATTCAATCTCATCAATCCAAATTTACTGATATTTGATGAAAAATAAAATTGAATGAACAGAAATATTTGTCAATAGTATTAAATTGTCATGTTTCAAACGTAAAAAATTCGATGATAATCTAACCGGAATAACTTCCGCCAAAAGTAATCCATTTAGGATTTGTTAATTTTTCTCGTTCATTAACTTCTTGAACAAATCTATCAATATCTTCAACAGCTTGTTTTGCATTAAGATATTTTAGGCTTTCTACGGAAGTATCACTGAAAGTAAAAAAGGAAAGAATTGCTTACTAACTTACTGATCAAATCTATTATTATTATATATTAATTAATTTATCGTTCCATATTAATTAATTAACCGGAATAACTTCTGCCAAAGAGGAAACAATGATTTAAAAGAGACTAATTTAGTGAATAATTAAGAATTTGTGAAATTTACTCTGTAGGACGACTGCTACCATAAAATCGATGTTCAAGCATAAAGATGCTAGCATTAATTTGATCTGCTAGCTGGATATAAGGTAAGCCTTGATTTGTTAGCCAAGCACGATCTGCTTCACCTTCACCACCAACCATCAGAAATACCGGGCCATCAGGACTTTGATATGGTGATTTTCTATATATATAAAACTGCAAACCATCAATTTTCTTAGTCTTTCAGATATCCACACAAAAGTATGTAAAGAAGTAAGTAATTGGTTATATTAAGGTTAAGTAGAAAATAACAATGAAGAAAAGATTACCTGTATCCATTTTCGTTTATCATTGCTATCAAAATGATTTAATTTCTGCTTCAATGAACTACGACCAATTGGTAGTGATAAAAATTGATGATTACTTTTTCGGTTTTTTCCACGGTTTTCATTACGAGGTATTTCCAGGTGAAATCGAGGTGCTTTCCTTGAATCCAAGTTACGATCAATAAATCCTTCGTCTCCTTGAACGTTCCAACCAAACGAGAACCAGTAGCAAAAGATAAAGAACAGTTGTCGAAGCATAACTAAAATTAATTCATACCATTTGTCAGTAAATCAGAGGTATAAAAGAGGAGGAGAAGGTTCAGTTATCAGTGGAACAACCTTGAGGGATTTGATAATCGTTATCTCTATGAACCAAGTGGCTCATGATTTTAGTTAAGATAGAGATATGATGATGAAGAATGCTTCTTTGAACGATCGTAAGTCAAAAAAAAGGTTTAAAAATACAGGTAGATGAATAGAGCAGAAGGAAGAGAAAGCATAACAAGTTCTTTCTGTAAATTTATCATTTTCAAAAATATTTCTGTGTTCTTTTAGAAGAAGTAATTTCATGGAAATTTTTTTTTTCTTAGAGTAAATTAAAAAAGTTATACTTATTCTAAGATATCGTAACTTTAAGAAAGTTGAAATGAATATCTAATAGAAAATTTTCATATTAAATAAATTATCTAACGTAGTTGAAATTTGAAATGAGTAAATTTGACAAACCAATTCTTCTATTGACCCCAATTAACACTGAATGACCTATGAATGAATGAACTATTGAATATGAACTTGTAAATTAATGAATTGAATTTGCTGAATTAAAAATGAAATATTTGCTGCACCAAATATCTCAAATATCTTAAATTTGAATTTGAATATTTGAAAATACTTTGAATTTGAATTGAGAAGTAATGGAAGATGAATTTGATATTTACTTATCGGTTCTTGTCTAATATTTCATATCATTTACTTGTCGTTCATTTGCTGTGACCTTCGATCTTCAAAAGATTTAATTGCAAGGCAGTAAAGCATACAGATATGAAAAGTAAGCAGTAAATAAGTAAGTGATAATGACCTCTGAGAGCATGAACTGATAAGGTAATGAATTTGTTGGAAACAGATAGATAGTGATAGCTGAATATGTTGTTTTGAAAAATATGCGAAAAAGATTCATTTTACGGGGAAAATGTTGCGTTACACCCCGAAGGGCATGAAATTGAAACGTTTGCAACAAATACCTTATCACTTAATTTTGAATACCTTATCACTTAATTTTATTTAAAGGTATTAAACAAAGCTGATAATTTAGTCTTTGAACTAATTCGTTTTTTTCTCTGAGGATTAGTATATTGCTCATTTGCATATTTTCGGAAATCCTGGATGCAATTTCACTCTCTCTTGCAATACTCTTATAATATTCGGCGAAAAGATATCAACATCCGAGGCGCAAATATTACTATTTACGCGCAAATATTTCGAAAGCGTTCAAAATTTAAATTCAAATATAAAATAATGAAGTACCATCACCTATTGATTGCATTATCGATAATTTTGGGAATTCTAATATAACTTATATTTAACAGAGATTAATTTGTGTTTGCATTCGAAAAGAAAATAGGGAATAATGGTATGGCTTAAATGCAAGTATCTTCAATCTTTACATGTTTAATTGTAAAAAAGTTTGATTGAGATTAATTAAAACTAGTTGCAAGTAATTGAAAATTAGTTACAAGCTCACATTAAACTGTCTCAATTTTCGGCAAAAAAAAAAAAAAACTGCGCTATTCGTTTTATCAAATTTTTGTTAATTAATAGGATGAGAAGCTAGTTATGATTCATAACAGTTTTTATCTTAAGTAATTCAAGTGATCAGTGATAACTACTCAGAAGCCGAGTAGTATTTTAAGCTTTAAGTTGTAAGCATACGTATCTGACATAAATTAATTATGTTCGTGTAATTGCAATCAGTAATTATTGCAATAATAGTTATTTATTTACAGATAAATCCAAATCCATCATTTAAGTATTATTCTTTATAAGGAATTCTATGGTGGAAATATGGAAATATGACAGTTAGCGATTTTCATCAAGAAAAGAATTTATAAGATAGATTGAAAATGCTAGATTTTTATTGATATCAACAGAAACGAGAGTGATAGTGTAACAATCCACTACCAGTTTTGCAATTTCCAAAGATGTTCTTACAGTGATTACGCTAATAGTTGTAATCATATTTCATAAATATTATAACTTTGATGATTAACGATGAAATTCCTGCCATCCTTTTATCATCATATTAAATTAAAATCAATGCTAACTGAAAATTTAATTTAGTTTGCTTTCCCATGATACGCAATAAAGCTTAATCTGTATTTAAAATGTATGATCGAATAAGAAGTAAAATGAATTCTTCTCTGGATAATACAAGTTATATCTTTTATTCATTTCCTTTAATCTTCATTTGATAGAATTTTATTTTTGCTTTCATATTTTTCTTCATAACAGAAAAGTTCAATTGTAAACTTTTCAGAAGATAATATTCAAAACCGTCACTCATTAGGTAACACATCTCCATATGTTCGATATCCGTACAACATCAATTGTAGCCATATTAGAATGCAAAAATATGATAAGGCGAAAAGTTATGTTCCATGATTTCATGTGTTGTCTTCAGTATCACTCAAATGTTGATAACTCTATCAAAGTGTACAATTAAAATAAGGAGCTATTGCTTTTTGTAGCTTGTAAACATCCATCTAATAAGTTTAAAAGTATCAAAAATGAATATTGAAAGGTCAAAGTGAAGGGTATCTGAAAGAATGTTTGAAGATTATGTGTCTTGATTCAATAACATATATTAAGGATAAATATTACCGCACCAAAATAACAACCGAAAAAAGAAAAAATAAAGTTAACAATGACGGAGGAATCTAAAAATTCCATTAACTGATAGATTGTTACTACTTCAAAATACTGTCAGAATTAAAAAGTATGACAATATATAACACAAAAGGTCAAGTCGAACCGGTTTAATATCACTACTTTGTAATTCAGTACAAATTGTTAACTGAAAAATATGATAAAATACTATTTACATTTACAATAAAGTGACAGGAAGATATGCCGGAACCAATGTATTACCACGTATGAAAAACGTGTGTGTAAGTTCTGTAATTATTCAATAACATGCAAGTGATTACTATGAAGGTCACCTGGAAAATATGCAACTCTGTCAACTTTGTACTTTGAGAGAAGATGCAAAACTAGTTTATTCAAGAAATTCCTGTCAATGCAAGTCATAATATTGTGAAATAACAGCAGAATTCTGAGATGGTACACTATTCAACACAGTACAACAGAGTATAACAAAGACTCAGCTTTCTATCATCCAATATTTTAAGCAACTTTGCCAACTTTATGCAAATATAAAAATACCAACAATAACGGAATGCAAATTAGTTATCTATATCATAGTAGGAAAAGTGAGAAAACAATTAGTGTCCAGATCTGAGAAATTGGAATGAATACCACATCCAGTTTCTAAGTGAAAAATTTCAGTGATCTGAGATCAGGAAAGATTATTATCTACATTCAAGACAAAATACAAGTAATAGAAAAATAATACTACTAATTCTAAAAAATCACAGCTTTCAAAACAGAAATTAGAATCATATATGTGACTGCTTCAGGACTCATGTGCCTCTGGAAATTTACTTGCTGACCGATTCTTCAGCAATTGCAGCACAGCGACAACATCACTTCTCTAAAATGCTTTGTTTTTATAATTCAATGGTAGCTTAAGAAAACAAGTTCATGATTCAATTTCATGCTTTGCCGAATTAGCCTTTGCAAATTGAATGGATTTATTGCTTTTTTTTTGTGGTAATACTACAAGAAAGTTTGATAATCGACACATCTTATCATCCGATTATGAAAATATAATATAAAGCCATACCGTGCGAAAGGTATGTATGTTAAGGAGTACCACGCCATTGCAATGTACTGTCCAATAACGAAAACAAGCGCCAAAGGAGGATTCGAGAAAACAAGACCAGATATCAGTGTGAAGGCTATAGAAAGCAAATACACAAGCGAAGCCAAAAAACGACCTCGTTCAAACATTTTTTGCAACTGTCTTAAAGGACCCATCAAAAAACATGTCCTAAAAGAGGCAAATTATTGAAAAATAATTGTGGTAGCCTGAAATATCGATAAAAATGAACAGCATTCTTGGCTTAATTTTAAAGAGACTTCTATAAAAAAGCCCTTCATAATAAGTTTAACAACGTATTCAATGAGAGATTCAGATGAATACGGAGAGAAAGTACTTTATAGTCTTTCACAGTCGCTATTTCTCAGATGCTTTTTTTCATCAATATCATTCAAGAGGAAGCACTTGAAAAAATTAATCAGAAAAATAACTGATACAAAGACTAACCCAAAGAGGGACAAAATACTACCCAAAGATACCATCACAGTAAAACCGGTAAGTCTCCAAGAGAAAAGTAGGGCGCTTCCACCTAAAGAGCATATTACTGATAGACAGAGGCAGCCAAGAAAACACTGTACTCGTAAATCCCAGGATAGCGATGAAGATTCATTAAACTGAAAATGAAATTATTGTTTATTACGAGTGGTATTAATTCCTGGATAATTTTAGATTTAATTTAAGTCATCTGTCATTATTTCATCATCATCGAAACATGTATTCGAAACGATTAGATGAGATTGAACTATTGCAGACTTAAAATATGGATAAAAGTGGTAGAGATGTAAAGAGAGAAATATGGTGAATATGATAGACAAACTTGATTCTGTGAAGTATTATCCTCAGGAGAATTCGATAAATTTGTCTGTACACCGGTGCTTTCCTCATCACCAAATAATCTATAGACGCGTTGTAGCATATCATAACAATTCTTGTCAACCTGAAAACAAAAGAAAACACGCATTAATGCAATACATATGGGTGAAGATAAAATGTTTAGCAGCATTTGAACTTCTTGATAAGCATTCTCTTCAATTAAATTTTTTACATTCTTTGCACATTTTTCTTACAGAAAAAAGTAAGCAGAATACCTCTGAACAATTTCACTAACCGTTCCAGGTAGAACAAATGAAGAATGAAACCTCCGAGGTATTCAAAATGAAACCTCCGCGGTGTTTCCAATATCAGTCCAATCAATCTAAATTATCATCAGCATTCATTTCATAGAATACAGCATGCAACGTCGATGCCACTGCTATTTGTGCAACGTAATAATCGAGAGAATGATTGGTGCGAAGGAGAAAGTATGACCTCACGCATTTTACGTGACGATATTAAGAAATATTGATAATGTAGTAGTTGTTGAGGTTGGCAAAGTTTCTAGGTTCCTTCTCAAGTATCCATCTTAGTATTCCGTTTAAGCTAAACAAGAAATGATCCAATCACTTGAAAGATCCAATGAAAGTTATTAGGAAGATTTGTCACTCACACCAAACTTCATGTACTCAGCATTTTTCTTAGATGTGAGCTTGATTTGCTTACGAATTCAGTTTTCGTTTTGCGTCGTTGATCTTTCAACGTTCTTTAGGGTTATCTTTTAGCTAACGTCTCCTAGTACTTTATTGTAACTACAATTTGTAACCTTTTCTTAAATTTCACTCGCGTACTTCACAGTCTATTATTTATGCATTTGGTTCGTTCGTAACTTCGAAAAAATTTTTCAGTATGCCGCCAAAGAATGCTCCAAGCAAGAAAGCCGAACAGAAAAAAAAAGAAAAAATAATTGAAGACAAAACATTTGGGTTGAAGAACAAAAAAGGAGCAAAGACACAGAAATATGTACAACAAGTAACAAATCAGGCAAGTGAATCGCGTGATATGAAATTTGGTAGATCTCTAGAAAACAGTTTATTTTGTCATCGCTCTTTCCTTTCCTTGCTTGCTTAAGTCAATGCTTGAAATTTTCGATATTAAAGCTGATTCTTTCGATGGTTTTCCAGAATGCTGCATTTTTACACTTTATGTTTTTTTGTATAAATGCAAAAATAAAAGATGTGGTTTTAATCAGATAAAGAATGATAAGCTCAGCTCTTCACTTTAACTTAGATTTGGTTTTCAAACAGGTCACTTTTTGAAGATTAAACATGGCAATGCAAAAATTGATGCAGAGAAAGCTGCGGCAAAGAAGAAAGCAGCTGATAGTGAACTGCGGGATTTAAACAAACTTTTGAAACCAGTGACTGAGATGTCTAAAGTGGCACGAGGTATAATTTGGTTTCAGTGGTACTGTAAATTTTTGTCGTTGACTGCACATTTTATTGGCTCTCAAAGCAAGTGGTATTTATATTGCGCCTAGAATTCGAAATTTTGAGCAAAATTTTGAAATTTAATTTCCTCTAGTCTGTCCCACTTGTCTTACATCTGTATTATGGTTAGTAGCGACAGTTAGTAATAATAATGTTTCACGTTATAGATGAGTTTTCATGTAATCTTTTTTTTTCAATTACAGATGTTGATCCTAAATCAGTAGTATGTTTGTTTTACAAGCAAGGAACTTGCCATAAGGGTGAAAAATGCAAATTTAGCCACGACTTATCAAAGGAGCAAAAGACAGCTAAAAAGAATCTTTATGTCGACAGTCGAGATTTGTCGAAAGAAGGTAGTGAATATTATATTTTTGCTTGTCGTTTTACAATATAAATAGAGCGCCGGAGAAAGCTTTGCCATTATTATCTCGCTAATTCTGCAGAAATGATTTTTTTCGGTTATTTGATATTTACCGTGTAAAACTTCTCTTACTAATATATTTTAACGGTGAAATTAGTAATGTTCATAGATAACAGCATTTCAGATAATGTAGATGATTGGGATGAATCTAAATTAAGCGAAGTCGCCGAAAAGAAACATGGAGAACATGATAGAAAAAGACCAAATCAAACAGATATTGTAACTTCCTTATATACTTCAGTATTCCTGTGTAATTTTCTTGCTAATATAAATTTTGTTTCTCTTTCCAGGTTTGTAAATATTTTCTGGAAGCTGTTGAAAATAGCAAATACGGTTGGTTTTGGGAATGTCCAAATGGAGATGGTTGTATTTATAGGCATGCCTTGCCATCAGGTTATGTTCTGAAGAAAGATAGAAAAAAGTTGGAAGAGCAAAAACGGGTAAATGAAGTTAGTCTAGAAGAACTCCTGGAAAAAGAGGTATTGTATTTAAAGTTCTGAGAGTATTGCAAAATTGCAAAATTTAAAGTATTGCAAAATTTCACTTTATTCTCAAAAAAAAACATGCAAAATCATCTGCTTATTCTTTACACATAACATTTCAGCGCGCACAACTTAAGCCAGAAAGTCGTACAAAAGTGACACTGGAAACATTTATTTGCTGGAAAAAGAAGAAGTTACTTGAACGAAGAAGGAAAATCTCAGATGAAGTTAAAGAAAAAAAGAAAAACATTAAGATGGGTAAATCGGTGAGATTAGCCTATCAGTTCTTATTCAGTAGTAATTTTCTATCATTTCTTAAATATGGGCCTTATTCGAAATAACATTCTTTTTTAAACGGAACTTTTCGAAATCATACAACATTGAGAAAAAAACTGTAATGAGAGTCTAACGCGAACCAAATATTTATTGCTTCCTTTCCTACTGTTGTAATGACATAGAACTTCAACATCGATGTTTTCTCATGCTAAAACCTTTCAAGGTTATTACGATGTGCTTTTTTTTTCCAAATATTTGAATATTGCAGGTTGGAATGAGTGGTCGTGATTTGTTTACCTACAATCCTGAACTGGTAGTACAAGACGAAGGAGATATGGAAGGTGGTGTTGCATTTGAGAGAGAATTTGAAAATGAAAATAATGATGAGGTTCTTATTTACCTGTTTTATATCTCCATTTTGCTTTTTATCAATAAACATAGTATCTCGTAGCGGAGCTATGAATGCTATGAGTATTTTTACTAATCGTATTGGGGATTTTTGTATTTTAATGTTTTTGTTTTGTTTTCTTTAGGTAGTTTTTCTTATCAGTTTTTTAATTCTTTGGTTGTTTTTATGTTTTGTTTCTGCTTTTGTTAAGGGGAGGGGGGGGGGGGGAAACAGTATTCTTTAGGAGGGTGATTGCCTAAAGCAATGTCTGCCTCAACTCTTGTGAGTTGTTTGGTGCATGAGGAAATTTCGGAAAAGCAATATTTTTCAATTTTTCTAGTTTTTTTATAATTATAGTTTGTTTAGTCAGAAGTGAAAGCATTTGAAATCAATGAGCGTACATTTTACTGCATTGATGATGAAGGACATATGTTAGATGACGATTTGTATGATTACGAAAAGGTTTACTTCATTTCTTCATATTCTTCTTTTCCTACCATCGGAATCACAAAACTAACCGGTAAACATTTTTGCTAGTGTTTATCTGAAATTATGATTTCATTATGTTTTTGTTTTCCATATTTGATTTGATGAAAGATTATTCAAAACTTTTATGATTGTGATATTTTGTTTAGTTAGGAATAAAGGCGCACGAAGCCGATGAACATGCATTTCACGATGAGGATTTGTATGACTACGAAAAGGTTACTTGATTTCTTCATAATATTCCTTTCCTTCTATCGGAAATTAAGAAAAACGTTTACCGGTGTTTATCTGAAATTATGACTGAAGTATGTTTCTGCTTTACCATTTGATTTGATGAATGATTATTTCAAAACTTTTATGATTGTGATAGCTTTTAGTTAGGAATAAAGACATACGAAATCGATGAACATGCATCCAACTACATCGATGAAGAAAAAAAAATACTCGATGACGAAATATCAAATTATAAAACGGTTTGAGTCTTCATGCTGTTTTCTGTTAGATTTCTTTTCTATCAGCTTAGATTAAATTGGTTTTCTTCATTTACAAGTTTCACCGAAAATTGTATGAAAATAGGCTTCAGAACAATATTTTTGATCGGTATGGTTGTATGACTTATACTTCCATCTTGTATCTGTTTTTATGTATAATTGTCATAATTTTGATATTTCAGTATGAAGAGATTGCTGGTAGTATTGGAAATATGGAAATTAATGAAGATTTGTTTAATGAAGACGAAATACCTTGGGCAGAATAGGATATATAAGAGCAAAGTCAAGTTTCCTAGTCATTTCACTTATATTCTCGTAAAATTAAATTATTGATCATTAATAAGTTGTTTCTGAACGGAAAGTACGATTTCCCATTGAAAAATAATCGTCAGCATTCATTTACTGTTGAATTATTGCAGCATGTATTTGTAAGTAATTCTTCTCTACCTTTTTGCTGTAAATATTGGTGAGAGCTAATGCACTCACGCGGAGTTCTCGGTTGTTTACTACATTAACTATTGATGCTTTCTTTAGATTTCCAATAAATTTATTGAATATAAATCTTCGAAGTTGCATTTGAACACTACGAAATTCTGAGGTGAAGTGTAATGATGAAATAACTTTACATAAGCAGTTACTAATACAATTCAAGCTTCGAAAATAAGTCTTAAAATATATATTTTTATTTTTTAAAAACTTCGACCTAAACCATTAATGTTCAACCATTTTAGCTCATTGAAATGTTTTCTAATAATGATGAATTTGAGAGTACTGTTGTTCAGCTGTGATACATATTGCTCAATTTCTCTGTTACTGTTAATGGTATATGGTCATTCATGATGCTATGATATGAGTAACAGTGATGAGAGCTGATGAAAAAGGAACTGAGTTGTGGACGATAAGTGCATGAATGATCGGTTTTTACCCCGTGCTCCTATAAAATCAGGTTTGTGATAATGAAATGATGATGGTGATGATGATGATGATGATGGCTGGTTAGTTAGTCGACGAGACCGAAGCAACTACCATCTTCATCTTTCCCCTGCTCCTTCTCGCTCCTGGTGTTCTGAGCTGTACTGCGGGTTGACGGGTTGATACATTCCGCACCGTGTGATATCAATGGCGTATAGCGTGAAAATATCGGTACCATATGATTGAAGAAGTTATTATCAATTCTTCATGCTTTTTCTTTAAGCAAACTGTTACATATTTTAGGAGATACTATATGTGATAAAATTGAGAGATAAGATAATGTTCAAAATTTTTTTAACATTCTTGCAAAGCATAGAAGCTTTCAAATTTTTGAAAATAAAATTTTAAATTATTTTTCAAACTATATTTGAATGCATTTTGTTTTAATTTTGATAATTTATTATTAACAATATTTTAAACATTTTATGTAATCATTTAATTTGATAATTCCATTGCTCCTTATCACTATTTCAATTCTTGATTTTCTTTCGATGCACATCATTCGCTCTCACTTTCTCTTATCAATTCATTAATCTTTGATTAATCTTTATCAGTAATGTAGCTGATAAAAACGGATTGTCTTCCTCTCTCTCTCTCTCTTTTCATTATCGGCTAATCCTAGCTAACACTATATCATTCATATAATCACATTACAATATATCCCTACAATAGTAAAAATATTTTCACTTAAGCTTTTTAAAATTAAATAAATTTAAAGGTTTCTAAAGACCACTAACCTATTTTATATGGAATATATTTAGGAATACTTCTACCTAAATGCGATAATATAACTATTTTAATATATTCTTTAATATATTCTTTAATCAAATTGACCTGTATGTATAATTTATAATTCTTTAAGAGATGGTTGGTTTAATTGTTGAGGTGATATTTTAATGTACAATTTTTGAAAAACTATTAAACGATGGTTACTATGGTTTCAGTTGGAGGAAGAAGTGGAGAACAGAAAAGATGAATTGAAAGCAAATTCATCATCGATTATTGCTGAAAAGAGGTATCGAAATTTTCAGAAAAGAAATACCTATTTTCTTTTGTTAAGAGGTATAAATGATTGTCGAATCAACAATTTGTTATCCTTATGACCTATAATGATTATAGGCTTTTTTGTAATAGGCTATTTTAGAGTACCATAGAATATAAAAGGTAGAGATAGAGAGAGAGAGAGAGAGAGAGGGAGAGATGTATTGGTATGCAATGAAAAGCCTGTAATAGCACCAATTAAAGAAAGAAAAGAATTTGAAAGAAATAGAAAAGGTGTGCTGCTATTCATAACGAATGTTATTACCGGTCGGTAAAAGACATGGGGACATGACCGGTGCTGTTGATCGAGGTGGTATTACAGGTAGAGTGCGGGGCAGGAGGAGGAGTAAAGAAGAGAGAGGATCGGGTCGGACAGGTGTGCAAAATCGTCATCATCATTTGTTGTCATCATCATTTTGAAGTGAGAGAATTTGTTGAATACACACGTATCACGTCTTTTCTTCCAACTTCTTTTACCCCGTCTTCTCCCGTTTCTCTTCTCTTCGTTTCCATCATCATCATCATTTATATGTTGATATATACATATATACCTGAGGATTATTTTTGTTTTACCTTTTAATTAAAACGATTATTAAAAAGGTAGGAAAGGGAGGAGGAAGAGAGGAAGATTGGTAATGATGATGATGATGATGATGGTGTTAGTGATGATGGTGGTGGTAGTGGTGGTGGTGGTGATGGTGGTTCATTTACCCCATCTTTTCATCTACCATCTCATATCTTTCTACCTGTAATAATTTCTTTTTCATTCTTTCTACCTTTCATATTTCCTTTCTTTCTTTCACCTCTTAAATGTCACTCCGTTAATTCCATTCTTACTAGTTTCAATTTCGAAACAAACACAAATTTATTAATTGCATTGAAATTGATTCATCGCACCTCTCTTTTGTTCCTATTGATATGCGCAACACTGTTCAATTCCAATTCTTTTAAAACATTTTATAGCTTTACTTTCGTTAGAAGAAATGATAAAATGTTGGAATTGATGATTGGCTTACTGCTTTTAACTGATCTTCTTTCAAACTACAAGTACAAAGTACTGTATTACTGTATTTGATAATGATAATATTGTTATTGTTATTGTTGATAGTATTATTATAATAAATAGATTTGAAATATGAATTGGTTAGTCTTTCTCATTTTCAATTTAAGAGATGCTATAGCATTGCTTTACTATTCATTCCATCTTTCATTTTCCATTCGTTGTTTTCTTCTATTCTATGCTAATGGTATATTTTTAGTACTTTTAAAATATTCGTTATCTGATAATATCAATTCAATTAATCCATCTGTGTTAAAAAATATATCCTAATATGTATCTATATTTTTCTTTCATTTGATACGGTTAATTCAATGAATGATGTAAGTTGATATAAGTATTAGTTGAGATTAAGTTTTGTTGTGAATGATAATATTTCGTTGGGAATGATAATAATATCTATCAGATATTTCTATGTTAAATTAATATGTATCTCTAATGATATAAGTTGATATAAGTATTAAGTTGAGATTGAGTTATATAGTAATTTTTATATAGTAATATAGTAATTTTAATATAATGATTTGGAATTTAGCTGAGATTGAGATATATAATAATATCTCTCAGATATTTCTATGTTAAATTAACTAAATATATATATTTACATTTTTGTTAAATTAACTAGATATATATATTTACATTTTTGTTAAATTAACTAAATATATATATTTACATTTTTCTCTCATTTGATAAGGTTAATTCAATAACTAATATAATTTGATATAGGTATTAAGTTGAGATTATATTTTATTGAGAATGATAATAATATCTATGAGATAAATATTTCTATATTAAATTAAGATGTATCTATAATTGGTTTTTTTTTAAATCAATTTTTCTCTGTTATCATTTCAGATGTGGTAGTCAATATCGTCGTTTATAGGCGACAAAACGAATTTACACAATACAATCACATCTAAATCTCTCCTATATTTCACTATTTTCTGTATTTAGAACATGTTACTGTTATTGTATTATCTGACTTATACATTATCTGGAACTGTACAACAAATATGGGCAGCTAATCCGGATCTTATACCCATACAAGGTTTTTTAGTTTTTTTTTTCCATTTTTAAATATTTCAAATATTAACAATCATTCATATATATATTTCTTACTAGCAATTTAATTTTTTTATTTCTTCATATTTAAACCGACTATTTTTCCAGTATTACTAAGTAGAACATGAAAATCTATTTATTGTTACTATAAAAATTTCCTTATATTCACAGGTATTTCACAGATATCAATTCTAGTTTCATTTTTCATCATTAAATGAATAACTTTTTAATCGTAAACTGTTAATCTTTATTTATTAAACTTATCCTTATCGGTCTATATCGTTTTAAATATCTAGATTCCAGTAATATGTAAGTGATGGAAGAGATTGTTTGAGTTATCACAACAGCTTTATTATCGCATTGTTTGTAAGCAATTACTGTATTTACATTTGGACGAGATAATAAAATCACCACATAATGGCTATTATTGTATTTAACAACAAAATGAAAATGTATGGATTGGGAGTAAGGTTGAATATTTGATTGTACTATTAGTAGAATCGTATTTAAAAAATTAAAGAGCTTTAAAACAAATAAAAAGAAATGCTTGTTTAACAGCTTTATTAACATGTTTAACAACATGTCGTTACAATTTTTGTGCTGATACGATACTATTTGTACAAAATTCTTCCGTTAAGTTTTCATTTACTCGAAAATATAAACATTCACTGAACATTTACTGTAAGAATTCAATCAAATTAGATATAAATCTAAAATGTAAAGGAAAAAAAATGCGCATAAGTTTGAAAGTAAAATTTATGAAAATCGATTAGACCTTTCATTTTTCGATTTCATGGAATAAATTCTTTTTGAAAAAAAAAAACTTTGTTATTGAGATTACTGATTTCAGTGACTTTTAACTATCATATCAGTGTATTTTTGTGAATTAATGATAATTTCTGATATGCAAATGTTTCAGGTTAATTTTATTGAAAGTAAAATGAATTGAATATTTGAAAGCTTATCAGAAAGGAAAGTCTTTTCAATTATCACATATTTATCCATGAAATATTAAATGGATGTAAAAAAAATATTGAATTTTTCTTCTTGAAAATTCAATTCGTAATTAGAAAAGATCAAGCATAACGCATATAGACTGCAACAGTTTAACCTTTCAAGTAGGAATACTTGAATTCTATCAGAATATCAATCGTACCTAATCAGAAACATATGTATTCATTCCGAATATCTGCATGATCATATCGCTACTACGTTTTTGTTGCACGATTATACTAGTATTGTACAAAACGAAATTGACCTATTTGAATTATTCATTAACTTTAAGCTCATTCTATAACACTTTCCGATAATTAATTTTCCCTTGTTGAGTTTTATCATGATCATCTATCGTTGAAATATATTTTATTCGCACTCAATAATTACGATATGGTGATATATCAGTTGGATAGATCTTGAAATTGTTGAAAAATGATGACAAGAGAAAAATGGATGGAGGAAAAGTGCAATTTTCAGAGTGACACAGCTAATCAGTGAATTATCATTTGTCCTGTGGTAAAGCTCCCAATTACATCTTTCAGTTCTTTTAGCTTTTATTTAATCCTGAATTAAGAGTGTTTAACTTACTAAATATGAGGACATGAGACAAGAACTAAAGTATTTAACTTACTAAATATGAGGACATGAGACAAGAACTAAAGTATTTAACTTACTAAATATGAGGACATGAGACAAGAACCGATAACTAATACATTAGTTTATCCAATTGATGCGCTTCAAATATAACACATTCCCGGTTAACGGGAGAAACTGATAACTGATAACACGAAACAGTGAATTAATCACGTTAATGGATGGTTTAGCTTTTTGCTTCACTCTAATATAATGCTATCTAAACGAAGAGATGATTCTTATCAAAGAATCGCAAAAGCTTATCACATTTCACTATCATACAAATTTTATTATAATTGTTTAAAACAATTAGCTGAACCATTTTATGATTAGAAAAACAATAAATGTTAGCTGAAACCAATTTATGACTTATAATTGTTAAGCTAATTTTGAAGAGATAACATTTAAAACTTTACCACAAAATTTTACATTTCACTGCAATTCATCTGTCTTTATTTTATGCTCTCAAGAAATTTCAAATTATCATAATATTATCATTATCTTATCAAAAACATCATATCATATCATAAAAATCTTTTTATTTAATTGTTCTTTCAATTCGTCTATCTTTTTTTCTTCTTTAAAAATAATTTCTTTTTTTTCATTTTCATAATATTACATGCAATTTTTCAAGTAAGTCCAAGTAAACTTAAGTAAAAAAAAACGCAATTTCAAGTAAGTTGTTTTTCTTTTTGTATGTACGAAATATATTGTGCAGGCTATTATCATTAATTTCACAGTAATTTTATCGATGATGACGTGGCTCTTCAATTTCTTCTAATAACAAACAAGACAGAAAAAAGAGAATTCGAAGAAGTAATAAGTATAAATATAGTTTTTCTCTTTATAATATTCCAATTTTGCAATTGCAAATAATTGTTGTTTAGAAGTTTTGTGATGAAAGGTAACCAATGGATACGAATGATATTGCTAATTAATCATTAATTATATCATGCATAAGCTAGCTAGCTTTTCCTGAATGCTTATGCAATCAGGATGGAATGGATTATTTATAGCAAGCAATAATTATTATTGTTAGATTTCTGTAGCACAAATTCATTTCTCTATTTCTTTACAGGTGAATGGGGAAGGGAAAGGTATATAAATAAATATATATATATATATATGTTACCTTACAAGGTAATATTTTTAGGAAATATTTTTGAAATTATTCTTGAAAATGCCATTTGTGGGGTTGTTAAGGGTGAATAACAAATCATTGATGACTGATCATCAAATTCCTTCCTGTAATGTTTCATTTTAGAATAGCTTTACTGATAATTTGTTGTTAGAGTGGAAAAAAAAAAAGCAAAAATTTTGTTTTATAGCAGTTAAGTTGAAAAGAATTTGGTTTGAATTAAAAATTTAAAAAAGAATTTGTCTCTCTATCACATTACTGATCAAGAAATGATGATTGCTTACAGAAAGTTTCATTAGAATGATCGAAATGATGCTATTATCAGTTTTCTTTTTTCCCTCTCTCCTCTTTGATACGGTTGAAATAATATATTTATGAATGGGAAGAAGAAAAATAGATATAACTGTAAAAAGAAACGAAAGAAATGAAGGAAAGTACCATTTAAATTTTTTGATGATTAAAATTAAAATTTTTGTTGACAAATATGATGATATCATCTAAGAAAGATAATAATAAATATTGCAAATCATAGATTTCTTTTATTTTTTCTTCTTCACTTTGATTGATAACTAGAGTAAGAGTAAGTAGATCTAACTAGAAATCATCTTATCATATCAGTATAATACTAAATAGAAATACTATTACTTACTTTTGGAATAATTTACCTCATTTAAATGATAAAATTATGAAGTAATAGAGATAAAAAGAATTGTATAATTGTACAATTTTAGGGAAATAAAAAAAAATGTAAATTTGAAAAAGCATTAGGAAATGCTGATTCCCACATTATATCATGCATTCGTATAGCATTAAGTCATGCTAATCACAGTTTTAAATGCCTTACTTAGGCTTAGCATTTATTGTAACTCTTTCATCGCTAAAATGATTTCAAAAAAAAAAAGAATGCATTTACGATCTCTCAAATAGATAAAATCTCTTTTTTTTTTCATTGAAAATTCAATCAATCTTGAAATATTTCCAAGGAAACGCTTCAATGGCAAATATAATTTGATTGAATGATATATATGATTGTATCAAATAGCTGATCTTATACTATATAATTTTACCATTTAATTCTAATTTTAAAAGTTTAAAAGGGAAAATAATCGAAGAGTAACGATTAAAAAATATTTGAAAATAATTTAACAGTGAAATATGAAATACAAAATGTTTAATGCTATAAATTTAATTACTGTAATATTGTTTTTTATTAATTTTTACATCATTCAATTAAAAGTGAACAAAATTAATTTGTTACTATGAATATTTCTGGTTTTAATTTTTTTAAATAAAATTAACAGTTTTTAAAAGTTTTTCGCTTCATGAATTATCTTAATAAACTTTGCAATTAATTACAGAAATTAATAAGTAGTTTAATTTCGTTTCATATTTCAGTATTAAATATTTTTCAACATGAATTCATTTTATATGACAAAGCATCAACTACTCTTCTTGCAAGATTCATTTCTTTTTAATTTTAACTTTTCCTAATTTTCCAGTAAAAACCTCGAATGTTAACGATTTTGCCGATATAGCTTTAACGTGATTTATCATTAAAAGTAAATTAAAATAAATACAGGTTAAAAGTAAAACACGCAACATCTAATGCCAAGCGCGAAGTCCAAGTTTCTGATTCTAAATTAGAAAATTGATCACTCTTAGTCTATCTGTACTTAGAATCAAATATATTACTTAAATTTCAATTTTACCTTTCCCATTCGATTTACTCGATTTACTTAGACTATTAGTACTTAACAGGTGAAGCGAAATAAAATGCCATAATCACTCATATCACTTAACTTTTAAATTCATCTTTCCTACTCTATTGACTTAGCTTATTTGTTACTTAGAGATGAAATAAAAGATTAAATGAAATAGAAAAAAAAACTTTTCTTCTTTGTCTAACAATTAATAAGTTTCGGCGAACAATATTTCTGCAAGGTTATTTTATTGACCTTTAAAAGATTAAACTGTTAATAATGAAATCATTTAATTCCTTCTCCTTTAAGATAATCCATGTAAATATTCTTCACTGATAAAATGTTAATATCATTAATCTGCATGTAAGATATGGAATTGAGGAATATTGATTGCAGTAGATTCACCAATCTCGCCAGTTGAGATACCAATACCCGGTCCAATCTCGGCATCAGCTCGTTCCGGTATTACTGGTTGCTTAGAAAATGATTTTCGTTGTAATGATGGTAAATGTATTAGATTTGAATGGAAATGTGATGGATCGGGCGATTGTTCAGATGGCGAAGATGAGAAGGATTGCCGTTAGTTTAATTTAATTCTCTTTTTTTTTATTAAAAAAATAAAGTTTAATTTTGTTAATTTACCACTGCAATAATTTAATGTCTATTTAAGTCACAATTTAAATTTAACTGAAGAATTAATTTAATTAAATATATAAAATAATTGAGGTCATAAATATTATTATTCTAAACTATATGGTATTTAAATAACCTATTCCGGATTGACATAATTAGTCTTAATGAAAGTAAACCATCAATGAAAATCTCTTTTCATCAGGTTTTCAGGACGAGAAAAGCTTTCGGAATTTTTTGTAATACTTTCATTAAATCTAAAAAGTTACAATAGTTTGTACAGGAATTTTTTATAGCACATCCTGGTTGCAAACCGGATCAGTGGCAGTGTGATAAATACGAGTGGCGCTCCGTTTCTTGTATTCCGGAATATCAGCGATGTGATAATATTACAGATTGTGCAGATGGCTCAGATGAAGTGGACTGTCGTTAGTTTGATTTTATTTATCTAATTGGTAATTTGTGATTTGATATTTCATTGGTACTGTTATGGTACTTGGAAGAATCTGTTTTACGGTATCTTGGATTACATGATATCTCAATTATGCACGTCCGGAATTCCGTATTGCAGCGGGGATAAGCGTATCCTGCAATGTTAACGATGGTTCAGTATTCCAATGTGCTGATGGAAGACAGTGCTTTGATATATCGAAGAAATGTGATGGAAAGTATGATTGCAGAGATCTAAGTGATGAAAAGGTACTTGTTTACTCTTACTTTACTTTATTTCAATTTAATTACTTCTGATAGAGTACTTGCATATCACGGAATCATGATTGAGTAATATTTGACATAGTTACTCCCCTCTCTTTTTTTTTCATTTTTGCAGCTTTACACTTGGTGTACATCTTCATGCATTCATATTTTTTATTGAAATGATTTTTTTAAATTAAAATTTATAGGATTCTTGTCCGCATAATCATACAGCATGTTTTCAATATCAGTTTCGTTGTGCGGATCAATCACAGTGTATTCAAAAATCATGGGTTTGTGATGGTTCAAGTGATTGTGCTGATGGTTCAGATGAACCGTCAACATGTGGTAAATTCTTTTTTAACGATTCAGAAAAAAAAAATATTTCTCCTTACTTATCCACACGTATTACACGTCACTTTTAATTTTTCTCCTTACTTGCTCATGTAATACGTGAGTAATATAGCTTACTTTGATGTTTATATTTGAATGAAATTAATGATAAGATTGATGATAAGATGTTTTTTTTAAGAATTTAAACAATGCAGCGGTGGTGAATTTCAATGTAAGAATAAACGATGTCAACCACGGAAATTTCGTTGTGACTATTACGATGATTGTGGTTTCTTTTTAATTTACTCTTTTTTTTCTCTTTAATAAAAGTTTACGGTTTCTACAAGAGGTACGTCTGAATTCCACAGTTAACTTTTGCTTTTAATTAAGGTTACTTTATTCTCCTATAAATTAATTGTATTGTCTTTTCTGTTTTAATGATTTATTAATTATTCTTCTTCAATCTATTTTTTAAATTATTTATTATCATAAGAAATAATTCTATTATTATCAAAATGAATTATCAATTATCAATTATCAAATTATCTTTATAGGTTATGAGTTAATTTCTTGAAATTTTAATCTCTTTTACTCTCGATAAATGGGTACACCTAATTAACTAAATTAATTTTTATATTATTTTAACGAATGAACGAATGATTCAATTTTCTCCTAATTTAAAATTTCTGGTTGATTAGAAAGTGAAAAAAGAAAAATTTATGGAAAATGGAAAATGGAATGAAATTTGAAAATTTCCAGGTGATAATTCTGATGAAGAGGGATGTGGACAATATCTCTGTCCACCACAGCAATGGAATTGTCCTGGTTCCGGTCATTGCATTCATAAAACTAAATTATGTGATGGGAAAAATGATTGTATGGATGGTTCAGATGAGAAGAATTGTTGTTAGTTTATTTTTTCGAAGCTTTTTTTTTTCCCGGTAAAAGCTTTCGCTCTTCTCGAACACTATGTGAAATTGAATTCGTGAACCAGAGAAAAAAAAAATAAAAATTGGAATGAAATGATTGGAATGGATGAGATCACTTTTGCTCGTCGCGCATTTTATCACTAAATTTTATCATTGAGAAAAAAAAAAGGAGAATTTCGAATTTCTCGCCTCATATAAAGAGCGACAATGTTACGGGATGAAATTTGTAAAAGATGTTTATTTGCGAGAGAGAAAAAAGAGAAAAATAAATGAGCATTTTAAAATTTAATGAAATTAAAACAAAAACTGGAATGAAAAGCTAAAATTTCAGCATCAAATCTTTGTCCATCATTGGGATGTCAAGCCGGATGTCACTCATCACCATCTGGTGGTGTTTGTACATGTCCGGTTGGCTATAAATTAGATGAGCGATTTCATCGAACTTGTTCCGGTTAGGAAAATTTTTTAATAAATTAATTAAGTTTAAAATTTATCAACATTTCTATTATCATAAATTTATCATGATATAATATTGAGATAAATCAAAGCTTATTTAAGAAAGATATTTGTATCATGGATCACAAGAAAGAGATTTTTCGGAATTTGAACAATTTAAACAACTAATATATCATGTACTAACCTTTTTGTAATTTGCCTAATGTTTACTAAGCTTATGTTTTATTATTTAATTATTAAAATATTTATTATTTATTATAAAATTTAACTTTAATATTCAAATTTCAAATTTAACTATTCTAAATTCAAAATTTTGAATTCAAAGAATTTTGCTATTCTTTATTGATTTTACATTTAACTATTCTTTTTTAATTTTAATTTTACATTTAACTAATTTCACTATTCTTTATTGATTTTACATTTAACTATTCTTTTTTTATTTTAATTTTACATTTAACTATTCTTTATTTTTTTAATCGTTAACTGAGAAATTATCATGATTGATGATGATGAATGATAAAATCAATTTTGATCAGTCAATAATGATAAAATCAATTTTGATCAGATATCAATGAATGTGTTGAATGGGGCTATTGCGATCAGGGTTGTCAGAATCATCGTCCTGGATTCACTTGCTCATGCCTCAGTGAGTGTTATCATTTGGAAATGATGCATGGTCCTAGTAGTGACAATCACACGTTACGTGGATACTGTTTATCACGTGATTCGGATACGATGCAATTGTATATTGCTAGAAGAGAAGGATTGTACAGGTATCGCTTCAGCTCAATTATATTTATTTAAATTCTTACCTATATTATCAGTGTTTTGGAATGTTGCGAGGTTGTTCGAAGTATAAGTAATCGAAAAAGATTTCCATTCAAAATATTCCAATTAATTATTTATTATTTTCAGTAATTGCAATTTCTATTAATCCTTTCAATTGAAGAATTTTGATTAATTATAAACCAGTCATGCAAAGTTGTAATTTGATTTTATATTTTAATTAATCTCATTGTTTCAATAAAATAAAATACTTTCTGTGTTAGGCTAAATCCAAATAATCCGAATGAAGAAGCAAAAAAACTGGTTAGCGGTGAATTTATTTACGGCATCGGATTTGATTTTGGCGATAAGAAGATGTTTTGGACCGATCGATTGTCACATTCAGCATTCAGTGGTGATATTGATGATCATGGAGATATAAAAAACATTAAGTTTGTTTATCATATTTAAAGAAAAAGAAAAATATTACTTATAAGCTTATAAATCGATGAAACGAATTAAATTTCAGGAAACTTGATTTGAAAAATTTAATTTTTCCACGAAATTTGGCTGTTGATTGGATTACGAATCATTTATATATCGTTGAATCGGGATCAAAACGAATTGATATTTCAACTTTTGACGGAGAGAGGAGAACTGTTTTGATTGCTGATGATTTAATACTACCATTGGATATTGCCCTTGATCCAATTAGAGGGTATCGTTAAATCATTTCAATTTCAATTTCCTCTAAATTATCCGAATAATCTTTGAAAATTAAATTTAAAATTACGCAACTCATATAAATTAAACTTATCATTTTTCTTAACAAAAGAAAGAATGATGTGATAAGACAAATTTTTTAATTGTTTAAAATTTATTTGCTAAATTTGATTATTTTAATTTAAGTATTTTTGTTTATCATTTACTTTTTTTTTTTTGCAGTGAAATGTTTTTTTCAAATCAATTCAAATTAGAAGGTGCAGCAATGGATGGAACTGAACGACGTACTCTAATTGATACTCATACACATCAAGTCAGTGGGGTCGTAGGTCAGTTTTACTGTAATTCAAAAATTTAATACTTAATTTCTTGTAAATAATTAATTGCATTCTTACAAATGTGTTATTTCTTAACAATAAAGAAATGCATCTTATATTTTAATCTAAAGATGATATTATTAAGAAATGTTTTAGTTGATATTGCTGCTAAACGAGTTTATTGGGTTGATCCGAAAGTTGATCGAGTGGAATCAATCGATTACAATGGAAATGATCGAAGGATTGTTGTTCAGGGGATGAATAAAGTTAGTGATATTCTTCTTGATATACATTCTGTTTCTTATATATATATAATAGACAATATATTTTTTAAGCATGACAATATATCGATTGATCTTGATCAATAAAAATCATCTACTGATCAGCTTATAATTCATAACAAATTGATCATTATTCTTATTTCATGTTGAAGAAGATTATATTTTGCCTGTTAATAATGCATATGATAGTGTCTAGTATTTTAAACCTAAAGTTTTGTTAAGTTATTAAAAATGAGACCATTTAGTCGTATTTACCTAGACATATTACCTAGACATTATTACCTAGACTTTACCTATCCTAGACAGTATTATAAAGGTTAATTAAAATTAGATAGTTCAGTGTTTTCTTGATTTATCCGTTATCTTCGAAAATACATCTCCTAAGATTTCAGCACTTCTCTCTCTCTCTCTCTCTCTCTCTCTCTCTCTCTTTCTCTTCCTTTCCCTCTCTGAAATCATTGCTTTTTCGTGATATGAATGAATGGGATTATGAATTTCGATATGAATAAAGTGTAAAGTTTATAAAATTTTATTCATTTCCAAAATTACTATCCAAAAAAAAATGAAATAATCCCAATTGTTTAGTAATTGACTTATTGGTAATTGTAATTGAGTAATTGAATAATTGGATATTGAATTGAAGTACTTGAATTTGATAGTTGAATTTAACTGTTTAGTAAATGATAAAGTGAAAAATTCCCGTCGAATATTTTTGCAGATGCTAAATCAGCTAAAAACTGTCATTTCTCAAAGAAAAAAAAATTTACTTTAATAAAAATCCCATTTAAAGTAAATCCTATAGATTACAGATGAAGCTAATGTATAAGTATAAGAATGCTAAGTATGCACGTTTATATGATAATAAAAAACATTCATTTTATAAATTTTGAAAAAAGTCAAAAAAAAATGAGTAAAAGGATAAAATTTGCAAAAATATAATTAAGTTAATTTAACATGGAAAATTTGCTCTGTCTTTTTTTTCAAGCATGCTTAAGTTATAATTACTTAATTATCATTAAGAATAAAGATTATTTAGGTTCCACATCCATTTGGTCTTGCCATATTTGATCAGTATCTTTACTGGACAGATTGGACACGTCTTGGCGTTATGCGTGTTGAAAAATTTGGCTCACAAACGGAAATTATTTGGTAATTATTTATTTCATTTAATTTTTTTCCACACTATAGAAAAAGTATTATGAAATAGTTATTAGCTAATTATCAGTAATAAATCAGTTCCATAAGTTATCCATACTTATTAGCTAATTATCAGTAATAAATCAGTTCCATAAATTATCCATACTTATTAGCTAATTATCAGTAATAAATTAATTCCATAAGTTATCCATACTTATTAGCTAATTATCAGTAATAAATCAATTCCATAAGTTGTTCATAATTATTTACTGGTTATCATTTAAAGAAAAAAAAGTAATTTAATCATACTACTTTAATTATCGATTTCTGTTATCAGTGATAAATTATTATAGGACAAAAAAGGAAAATAATGTCTTCCCGATGGGTATCGCAGCTTATCATCCAATGGCTCAAATAGGTCCTCAACAAAGTGATTGTCTTAGTTTAAAAATTGATAATCCATGCATTGATGCTGATTGCCAAGGAATGTGTATTTTAACGAAAGATGTTAATGGAATTGGTGTTGGATATCGATGTGTTTGTCCTATTGGACAGGTTACAATTATTTGAATTGTTAAAAATTAAAATTAATTAATTTTGAAATAAGTTATTTATAAGGTAAATTAAATTAGTTAATTAAATTAGTTAATTAGTTAGGTAAATTAATTAATTAAATTAGTTAATTATTCAGGTAAATTAGTTAATGCCAGAAAGAGAAAGTTCATATATTAGTAAATAATACTTTAATAAAAATTTTCTTACTTTTCCATGATTTCCTAAATATGAATAATCGATTGTGATGAAAACAATAATATTGTATATTTTGTATATTTACAGAAATTAATCGATGGAAAACGATGTACCGATTCCACTGATTATCTTTTATTCAGTGGTACCAAAATAGTACGTGGTATATTTCCGGAAATGGATCAAAATTCGCTAAGTGAAGCAATTTTACCTGTATCACCAGTTTCAGAACGTCGTATTGGAATTTATCATGAAGTGGAATGTGATATTCATGGTAATAGCTTCTTTTATGCTGATGTCTTCGATCATACTATTTACAGGTAAATTTCAGTAACTTGTAATTTAATTGAATGCGGAATTGTCTATTTTACGCTTACATGCTTCATTAATTATTTCATTACTATTTGGGATAATATTAAAATTTACTAAGATAAAATGATCAATCGTTAGCTGTATTGAACAAATATTTATGCTAATGAGATAAATTTACAAAACATCTCTTAGATGAACTAATTACAAGGTTTCATGATTACTTTAATGAATAATGTTTTTAGAGTAAAGCCAGATGGAGAAGGTTCAGTTCCAGTACTGGTCACTCATAATATGGGCCTAGTTTCAATGTCATTCGATTGGCTATCAAAGCAGCTTTACTATGTTGATAATATTCGAAACAGTCTTGAAGTTATCAAAATATCTGAGGAGGTTAGTTGTTGTCTTAGTGATGTTAAAATTATTTTTTGGAAGAGAAGAAAAATGAAGTAGAAGTTACTTTGTTCAGTGTTATCATTTAATTATCATTTGATCAGCTTATCAGTGTCCAAAAGTTAATCAGCAATATATATTTAGGAAAGTTTCTTATTTGAAAAGAAAAAAAAGATATTCTTTTTTTTCAAATTATTTTTTATTCCTGTGATTCTTTCATTTCCCATTTCGGTTGAAACGATGATACGACGATTGTTAACTTCATTTAGGGTCTTATTCATCCTGATCAACTCATTCATCGTCAATTACTGACCGGTTTACATGAACCGGTGGCTATTGCTGTACATCCATGGCATGGAATACTATTTTTTGCAGATGCTGAAAGACCGGCAAAAATTTATCGATGCATGATCGGTGAGAAAAGTGATAAGTGGAATTTTGAGTAAGAATTTAACTTTCGTTTTTATTTAAGAATAATAAAATGATTGCAGATGCAAGTAATTGTCAGATTATACGGAATACAACTCTCGGGAGACCATCCAGTCTTGCTATCGATTTTGCGGAAGATCGGCTTTGCTACTCTGATACTTTACTGATGACGATTAATTGTATGAATTTTGATGGATCAAATCCGTATGTTTTACCTGTGAGTAATCCGATTCCTGATGCCATCGCTATACTTGGAGGTAATTGACTGATAATGATAATTTCTTTTATCATCATTAAAAAATATGCATTATTGATATAAAACTATCCCGCTTATTGATCATACCGAATTTCCTGACGAATGAATGATTTACAGATGATCTGTATTACTTACATCAGAGACCGTATTCGATACGTCGGGTCAACAAACGAAATGGTGGTAAAGGTCGAATTATTCGTCAATTTAATGACAAATACCGAAGTGTTTTCTCATTAAAGGTATTTCTCATTCAAACATATATTGCAATTAAATATTATTTGATTGAATTTGAAAAATAACATTTGATGTTTACAGGCTTGTTCACCAGCTAATCAACCGATACCTGATCCATCGATCGAGCATCCATGCCATTCCAGTGATTGTTCACAGTTTTGCTTTGGACTTCCCAATACTTCTTCATCTTCAGAAGCTCAACCACTCGTGAAAAGATGTGGTTGTAAACAAGGCAATTTATTTACTTTAGTTTGTGAAGAAACTTTTCCTAAGTCATCCCAGAAAACAAGGCTAATAGGAAAGACCAAAAATCAGAAAATCTTTCCTTCTGATTCTTCTGATACGTTGATATTTCTGATACCTTCAAGATTTAAATTTAGGATTTAAAATAAATCCCGAAAATATGCGCACTTGTCAGCGTGATAGTCATGAAGTTGCCGAAATATTATGCGCAAGTAATTCATCGCAATTCTTATGCGCAAATGGACGATGCATACGAAATGAATGGAAATGTGATGGAGAAAATGATTGTCTAGATGGTAGTGATGAGGTGATTTCGTTATCAGTTATCATTTAACAGTATAGAAGGAAAAAGGCTGCAATGATGTAATTCATTATCATATGATAAAATAATCGAAGTGATCGATAAAGAAGCTTCTTCAGATCGGATCAGATGGTAAGCCTTGTTTTGTTCAAAAGGAATGTCCACCAAATACGATTCGTTGTAATAATACGAAAAAATGCATACCTCAACAGTATGCTTGTGATGGTGATAATGATTGCGGTGATTATTCGGATGAAGATGTTAAGGTAACATTTGATAACGATAATTTTATCTATTGCTAAATTATTTTACTAAAATGAAATACAAAGATGAAAGATTGAATGAAAAAATTATCTCAATATATTAAGGTAAGAATATTTAAATGATATATCATAGCATTGAAATTATATCCTAAAATTTTGTAGTATTGTAAAAATGGTGAAATTCCGGTTTGTGCAGCACGTAAATTTCAATGTGATAATCATCGATGTATTCCGGAACAATGGAAATGTGATTCGGATAATGATTGTGGTGATGGATCTGATGAAAAATTGGAAATGTGCACGAATACGACATGTTCTTCCAATCAGGTAATACTTTGCAAAAAAAAAAAAGATTGATAAAGCTATGTATTTTTATATACAAAGAGATTTTTTATATTCTCTCATATTTAACTGATAACATGCATTGATAGTGATTAATAGATGATACGATCCCAAATTGTTAAGACAGCCTATTATCAGTTGAGAGATATAAAACGGAGAAAATAAAATAACCGGTTAATTGTTTTCATGTATAGTTCACATGCGGAAATGGTCGTTGCATTCCGGTTTATTGGCTTTGTGATGGTGATAATGATTGTTATGATAATACGGATGAAGATAAAGAAAGATGTCCATCGATTCAGTGTCGCCCCGAGCAATTCCGTTGTGCTAACAGGCGTCAATGTATCTCACTAAAAAATCACTGTGATGGACAACAGGATTGTGATGATGGATCGGATGAAGAAAGTTGTCTCTCTCAGGTTCCGTCTTAATTAATTTTATCATTCATTGGTACTGAATGATGAAAAGAAAAAAGTATTTTGATTATTTGATTAATAAAATTTAAAATATACAAACAAAATGAGAGTTCATCAATCGATTCGGATAAATTGATTTATTAGAATCGATTGATCAAAAATACTATTTTATAGGAAAATAAATGTACGCATAATGAATTTACATGTGTATCTGATGGATTATGCATACCGATAGCATGGAAATGTGATGGACAAAAAGTAATTCAAATTATTTTTAATTCAAAATTAAATTTTACTATAAATTCTTATTCAAATGTTTTTTTAAAGAATGATATTTTGATTGATTGGAAGATCTGTTACGATCAAATGGACAGAAAAGAAATTTCTAACATTTCAGGATTGTGAAGATGGAAGTGATGAACCGGAAAGCTCATGTTCAAGTCCTCAATGTGCCAAAGATCATTTCAGATGTGCTAATGGTCGCTGCATTTTCAACGTAAGTATTTCCACGTATTTAGAATGTATGATATAAATATTTTTAAATTTACTGATCATAACTGTTATTTTCGAAATTTGCATATTTTGAACTTTGACGTTCTATCGAAATTCACATATTTATAATTTTTCGAATATAAGTTACTCTAATATCATCATCTAATGATAACAAGAGTTATTATCAGTTGTACTTTCCATAGAAGAGAGAATCTTTAGACTGAAAGTAAGATTTCCCATAATTTTACTTTCTTTTTTACAGACTTGGCTTTGTGATGGAGAGAATGATTGTGGTGATAACAGTGATGAAGATGTGGAACACGGATGTCAACGTTCTCAACTACTTCCTATTCGATGTCCTTTCGAACACGTACGTTTCATTCAATTTCTCTATTAAATCATTTTTGAATTTGTCACATGCTAACAATTCAAAAAATTTACTAGCTACCTGAGTCACCTGTTTTCAAATTTTTTCAACAATAACTTCCTTAAAGAACTTCTACCGATAATAAATAAATATAAATAAATTAATTAATAACTCCTAGATGCATAGATGATTGTAAGTAGTTCATGCGACTGCTATAATTTTAATTTATAAATTTGCTAATTTAAAAAAAAAACACATATGAAATTTATACTTCAATTACAGTAAATTATCAGTTTCTGTCTTCTGTAAACTAATCTAATTATTAATTAATTGTTTGTTATTTAGGTAGCATGTCCAGGAGCTCCAGATATTTGCATACCACTTCATAATTTATGTGATGGAAAACAGCATTGTCCCGGTGGTACCGACGAAGGTGGACGATGTGCTCGAGATCTATGTGCTGCTGATCGGGCTGGTTGTGCATTTAAATGTCACATGACTCCTGATGGTCCACTCTGCTCTTGTCCATTCGGTGAAGCGGTGAATACTCGTTATTTTGTTCTTAAATCATTAAAATCATCAAATCTGAAATCACTAAAGTAAAGTTAGAAAACTTTACAAAAAATAAAAGTATTACTTATCATTACTTGATAAGAAAATAAAAGTTAAAGTAAATGATATTGTAGATGTTTGGAAGATTTTTACTTTGACATTGTTGAATTGTAATGGATATTTTATTTTTGGCCTGAGGAATTTATCCTTCTTGACGTTATAGCACAATTACTAGGAAATAACTCGGGATGATAACTTGGAATTGATGAAATAGTAACTTAGAATGAGGCCAAGTGAGATTGAGACAAATGATAATTGGTGATAAGATCGAGCTTGGAGCTTCTCATTTCTTGCTTTAATGATAAGCAATTATCATTAAATTATCACTAGCAAAAGAAAGGAGTGATTTAGATGGAATAATGATAAGTAAAATAAAATATTTCAGTTGGTGAATAAGACAAAATGCGAACCGGAGAATGAATGCTTGGATGCGCGTTCATGCAGTCAGAATTGCACTGATGAGAAGCATGGATTCAGTTGTAGTTGTGAGGAGGGATATACTTTGGATACTGATAAGAGAACTTGTAAAGTTATTGATGGTGTTCAGGTATTCGTTCTCTTATCATAACATTCATAATAATCTTTCACAGAATATACTGTATTACGGAAATGATCGGGAAATCGGGAAATTCATTATGCACTATTCAGGATATGCGTATTTATGTATCAAATCGTAATCGTATTTATTGGTCCGATCGCTTTCTTGAGAATTGGCATACGTTTGAGGCACGGGTGGAGAATGCAATTGCCTTAGCTTGGGATTCAGTGGAAGATCGAATTTATTGGTTAGTTAATTTGCTCATACGATTACTTATAGGTTAATTAATTAATTTACTTATGCGATGAAACTTTTATCATATATTCATCTAAGGATGATTAATAAAGGAAAAAAAAATCTTTTCCTGAAATTTTATGAATTTAAACCGAACAAATTAACATTTGCTATAGGTCAGATATAAGAGAAAAAAAAATCTATTCGGCAACACGGAATGGTACCAATGTGACAGTGTTTATCAGTGAAGGTTTGGATGTAACGGAAGGTATTGCATTAGATTGGATTGCACGTAATTTATACTGGGTTGATTCAAGTCTTAATACTATCGAAGTGGCATCGTTAGAACGATCTGCTGCAAGGTAAGAAACTCATTATCTTAATTAATTAATTAATTAATGCAAGCTGTTTTACTTTTGTTAGTTTTATTCTTTCTTTCAATTATTTAGTTTTTATTTTGTCGTATTTGAAATCTTTAATTATTTTAATAGTTTAAAGTCTAAAAAAAATTTCATCCTTTACTTTTAGAAAAGCATTTTACCCTTAGTTCACATACGTTTAAATGTCTTAATCATATCATTTGTCTTTTTTTTTTCTTGCAGAGCGGTTTTAATTCATGAAAATGTTGATCAACCACGAGGTATTGCTGTTGATCCAAGAAAAGGATTGTTATTTTGGACTGATTGGGGTCAGGTATGCATATTTTGCTTAGCAATTACTTGCTACTTTTTGTTATTTAAAAATTCATTATGCTTTTACGTATTGTTTACACATTTACACGTTTACCTTTTACCTGTTGTTTACATGTTTTGCATGTTTATCTTTTATGCGTTGTTTACACGTTTTCTTATAGAATCCACGTATTGAAAGAGCAAATATGGATGGAACTGAGAGGCGTGTTCTAGTAAATTCAAAAATTTATTGGCCAAATACAATCGCTTTAGACTTAACAACAAATCGTGTTTATTTTGCTGATAGTAAATTAGACTATATCGATTTCGTTAATTACGATGGCACTGGTTTGTTTTAAATATCATTTTATTTTCGTATTAGAAGATTCTTCAATATACTTAAATATTCTTTTCATTTAAAGTTTTTTTTTAAAAACAATTTTTATGTTAGATAGAAATTTTTATTATTAGAAGAATTGCACCAATTGATATATATGATAAGAATGAGTGATAAAGCTTATCAAGACCACTTAGTGTGTATGATAGGAATGAATGATAGTGTCATGAAACTTTGGATTTGAGTTTGATTAACAGACAAAATTTTCTTGAGCACTCCTACAATCAAATAGAATTTCCTTTTAATTCGTAATAGACGATGATAAGAGGAGAAGATGATTTGGTACAATTGAGCTCTCTGTTGATCGTACAACAAATTCCAAACTGATAATAATATCAATCAGTCAAGAAGGGTAGTAGTGACCTTAGATCAATAGCTACGCCTTCAACAACCTTTTGTATAATTGTAAATCATATCCTGACCTAGATCAACAATACACTCGTGATAAACTTTTGTATAATTATAAACAATAAACTCACAAAAGCCATTAGCAAAAGTTTTGGACAGCAATTAAATAATACTCTTCAAAAAGATAAAGAAGTAATAATTCTATAAAACAATCTGTATACTGATAATATACAAGAAGTACTGATAAGATTATTTCGAGATAAAGCTTATCAAGATTGTTTAGGTCGTACACAGGTATTATCATCGGCAAAGTTTGTCCAGCATCCACATGCTTTGGCAATATTCGAAGATATGATTTACTACAGCGATCGTCGATTGCAACGACTTCAACTTTATCCAAAATATCCAAATGGTACATCGATAGAATATCAATCACATACATTCTCAAAAGCTCTCGGTGTTACCGCAGTACATCCCATTTTGCAACCTCATTCCGAGAATCCTTGTACTGCTAATCCTTGCTCTGATCTATGCTTGATCGGTAAAGATATGGTCAGTTTCTTTCTTTTTTTTTCCGGAGATTAAAGAATATTATTGAACTTTTATATAATACGATTATGAAATAACAGTTTTTAAAATAACCATTAATAGTGATAAGTGATAGTTGAATGAAGAAGGCGATATTGAATTTTATCAGAATAAGGATAGGATATATCTTCTGGACAAGTTTCATTATTAAACTTAAGCTTTTGTTATTGTTTTAAATGAAGAACATTTAAATGATCACACAATTATATGACAATTATATAACTTAATTATATAACTTTCTTTGAATCGAAGAAACTGTAAAGAAAGTTCCAACTTGTCTTCCACTCATTTTTCAACTTTTTTAAATCATTCTTTATTTAATCAATATCAGATAATTATCATTGATTCATGTTTCATAGGATATGTTGTGTATAACTATGAAATGATAAGTATAAAAAATAATGATTATATAATATTTTCAGACAAGCACATGCAAATGTCCATTGGGTAAAATTTTGGATTCAAGTGGTCGAATTTGTGTTAGTGATATGAAACCATTTTTGATGCTGATCCAGAAGACGAATATCTTTGGCTTATCAATGGATCATGCAATTAATAGTACTCCATCACTTTGTGGAATGATACCATTAGCTGGTCTCAGTAATGCATATGATGCAGATTATGATCCAGAATCTGCTGAGGTAAATTAAATTAATTTAAAATCATAAACTGATCAATTTTTAGCAATAATGATAATTTCTTTTTTGTAGCAATTATGAATAAAGAATAAGCTTTATGCTTTTTAAAAAATGAATGAGAGGAAATTTCAGATATTTTATTTGGAGCATGCAACAACAGGTCGAATAATTAGTCCTAATAGTCTTCCGGAATCACGAATTATTCAGGTGTTATCATCAGCAGCCAATCGAACACAGGTAATTAATTTTGTTAATTCAAATAAAGAAAGAGTAAATGAATGAGAGAAGATGTTGAATGCCACAATGGGATAAATTGATAAGAATTTAAGATAATTGCATCGCAAATTTCCGATGATTCTTATACAATGGCAATGGATTGGATTGGACGAAATATGTATGTTGGAAATAAAATCTCTCAAACAATTGAGGTAGTACGAACAAAAGATATACAGGTAATTTAAATTTAAATTAATTTTTAGTCCTTCATGTTTAACAAATAGAATTCAGGGAATTAGATTAAAATACTAAAGACATATAGGTAATTTAAATTTAAATTTATTTTTATTCCTTCATGTTTAACAAATACAATGCAGGGTGTTAAATTAAAATATTAATAATTAATTAATTAATAAATTAAAAAAATATTTTCAGTATCGAGCAACAGTTCTGAATAATAATCAATCACCTACAGCAGTAGCTAATCCGGTTGCTTTAGCAATCGATTCTGATCGTGGACTTCTTTTCTGGTTGGATCGTGGTGGTGGTCCTATGTCACCAAAAGTAAAACTTTTTTTTTTTACTTATTCTAATATTAATTACATCATATATGTGGATGATGATGATGATTTATTTAAGGTAGCTCGAGCTGATTTGGATGGTAAGAATGCATTGGTTATTGTATCAAATGATCTTACTGAATTAAATCATATAGCACTTGATCCAATCAATCAACGTTTGTATTTCTCAGAATCAAAAGCTGGTCGGGTAAGTTATGACTTTTTGTTTTTATGAATGCATGAAATGTAAGCTGAAATACATTCCAATATCAATTATCATTATCAGGTTGCTTTAAATTCAAATTTAATTCAAAACTCGAATTGCTTTAAAATGCTTTCTTGTAGATATCATTTGTAACATATGATGGCCAAGATCGTCGTTATATATTGAACGATGTTGGAAGGCAACCACGTGGTATTGCATTTTTCAACAATCAACTCTTCTATGCAGATAGTGCATTTGATAGTATCGAAGTAACTTCCTTATCCGGTGATGGTCAATTATCACAATTTCAACGTTTTAAAAAAGATATCGATCAATTGATCAATATTAAAGCTATTTCTGGACGAAGTGGTTAGATCTTTTTAAATGATAAACAACATATTACAGATAATATTAGATCACTTTTATCAACATACAAGTAATATTAGGACACTTTTATCAGAAAAAAAGGTACAACTGATAAGATCGTATCTTTTAAATGATTAGAAATTGATAATATTACTTTTTATTTTGGTTACAGTTGGACATTCTCATCCATGTCAAACAGATAATGGTAATTGTGAGCATTTATGCATACCAAAAGCATTTTCACAACATCATTGCATGTGTGCTACTGGTTATATTCTTGATGGTACCACTCAGTGCAAACTTTTTGATCAATCATTCCTGATCGTTGCTACAAAAACACAAATTACTGGAATACCGTAAGTTATGATGATGATGAAAGTTATAATGATTTCTGATCAATTTAGAAGTTAATTGATTATTGTATTAGAAAATAATTATCTTAGATTGAAAGAGGAACAAAAGAAATCAATAGCAATGGAACCAATTGGTGGTACCACAATAGCTGCGGTTGATTTTGAATTCGAAAGTAAATCTCTATTCATAGCAGAAACATCGGGACCTAATCGTGGCATCTATAAGATTACTTTGGGTGATGGTGAAATGAAGAATATTGTTCGAGATAGTTTTGGTTCATTTGCAGTACGAAGTATCGCTGTTGATTGGGTTAATTGTAAGTCGATAATTTGAAAAAATTTTTGAATTTGAAAATTTAAATGCAAATTGTAATGATTCATTGAATTACTGTGATATTAGCATATTATTTTACGGAAATATTAGCGTATAAAATGACATTTGTAAATCAATTTGACCTTTTGCAGATAACTTATACTTTATTAATGTTGATTCGGATCGAACACATATTGAAGTTTGTCAACTAGATGGTAAACATCGTAAGATTCTACTCTCAACAAAGACTGAAACACCAACTTCTCTGGCTGTAGATCCAGTTGGTAGATATTTATACTGGGCTGATCAAGGACAGAAGCCTTCCATTCAGGTGTCATTTTAGAAGTAATATTGTCTTTAATCGTTAATTCAGCACGAGTAATATTTTTTAATGGGTAAAAGTAATTAAATTTTAGCGAGCCTTCCTAGATGGAAGCCATCGACAGGTTGTTGTGCATGAAAATATTGCTGAGCCAACAGATTTAGTAGTTGATCCAAATAGTCATATGATCTATTGGACTGATGCTAAACTTGATGGTAAGTTGAAATTCAACCTTCTATATTTCTTTTTTTTTTCGTTATTAATTAAAAAACAAAACTTTTAATTAGTAATGATTCAAATTAAAATTAAAATTTCTATTGATATACTGTTTAATTAATTATACGAACTATTAATTATATCGTAATATTAGGAATCTATCGTATCCGAGCTGATGGTGGACCGGTAGAATTAGTACGAAGTGATATTGCCGCTGCAGCGGGAATTTCATTACTGGGACAAACAATGTTCTGGACGGATAATCGCTTAGAAAAAATCTTCTCTGCAACAAGGTTAGTTATCAGAATCATGATTTTTATCAGTTATGTTATCAGCAAAAGATGAAGATAAGGCATAAGCATACTGCTTTATGTTCAGATAGTATATCGATCATTTATTGATTATTCCAAAATCTATCCTTAAATATGCGATTTCATTGTGAAAACTAGGTTTTATATCAAAAATTTCAATCAGGAAAAAGAAATTAATTTAATTTTGGGATAATTAAAATATGTACTTTTCAAAAAAAAGAGTTTAAAATAGTCGTAGAAGAATGAAAAATTCATGAAATTAAAAGTATTAAAATGATAACAATCACTTTAATCGTACTTATCACTAAGAAGAGTAGTAAGAAGTTGCACTAAATAAATTTGCATATCAATGATAATGATAATGATAATGATAATGATAATGAATCTGTAGGAATGATATTTTAGCCGGCCAAATCAGACATCAATGATACTACCACCAACGACAATTGCTGCTGGCTTAGCTGATCTTGGAAATGTTGTTGTATTTGATGAATCGGTGCAACCAAAAGCTTCATCACCTTGTCAACTGACGGATAATCTGAGGAAAACTCCGTGTACTCAACTTTGTTTTGCTTCACCTGGTAGCCAAAGTCCGTTATGTGCATGTGCTCGTGGTGTACTAAAAGGACGAGCTTGTGAAGGTGGTACCTTTTATCATTTATCAATGTTTACTCATTTTTTTTTTCATGAGAGTATTGATATGAAACGAAATGTGCATATTTAATTAATTGGATAATCAAATTTTATTAGATAATCTTTTGTTAAAGCTAATTTTAATACTTTCTAAAGATTTAACAGATTTTTTTAAATCTAAAAAGAGTATTTCAGAACCGGAAACATTTCTAATGTTTACGGATGGTACTCATATAGTTGATACACCAATCGAACCGGATGTAAAAGCGTCAAATCCGTTAAAAGAAGCTTTACCACAAATTGAAAATTTGCAAACATTTGATGTTGATGTGAATCTACGGCGCATTTATATGGTTACTGAATCTCCAAATGGCGCAAATATCTCATGGTTTGCGATAAATCAACCAGCTAAACGAAGGTTTATTGATACTATCATTTACTTTTACTATTTTTATATGATAATTGATTAATTCGTTGTTTTGAATTTAATTAATTTTTTTTTGCTAATTTCAGACTCATTTTTGGTCCAACAAAAAGTAAACTTGCTGAATCAGTACGACATATTTCTGATATGAAACTTGACTGGTTAACGCATAAAGTATATTTTACCACTGGCAGGTGCAAATTATTTCTCTTAAGTTTAGGGTGAAAGTAGTTAATTACAGATAATTAATCACTTCTGTGTTTTTTTTTTCAACAATTTTTCATCCTGTAATTTAAATTACGGTATGAAAAGGAACCTGAATTGTTGTAGGAATTGCGAATAGTTTTCGAATTTTGACAAATTATGGTAAAACAAGTGAAATGCTTATTTGATATGATTAGAAAGATAAAATTATTGATAATAGGTGATAAATTTGTTAAATTGATAAAATATAGATAAAGGATTGTGAGTTCATTTTAGTCTTAATGAAATTTTATAAATGAAATATAATAGTATAAAACCCTATAACTGTATATACAAAAATAAAATAAATTTCTATTACAAAATTGTCCGGAAAGGAAATTCCGGAAAGATGAGATTATTTTAACTGTATGATAAAGAATATCTTTCTTTTCTCAATTGGAAGTTTAGTAATATAGGGGTGGTAAAGTATACGTGGTAGACGTGCAAGGTGAACACGCAGCTACAATTGCGAACGGTGATTGGACATATGCATTAGCGTTGGATCCATGTGCTGGTTTTGTTTTTTGGTCTGATAGTGGTTATAAGATAACTGGAGGTAAGAGTTTACTTTTCTCATTTAATTATTAGGAATGAATAATCATATAAGAGTAAATAAGTATAAATAGGTAAGAGAAAGTATATATGAATAAGTATTTGATTAAAACAATTCCATAATCTTAAGAGATGTGAATCTCACTATATTACAAAAATAATATAAGGATGGGAATTTTTCTTGATTTATTATTTCAGTTTTTGAAAATTTGTTTTTTTTTTGGTTTCACTCAAATTTTTCTTTCTTCATCTCTTTCTTATTGTATGAATTATTTTGAAAAATAAATTTCCTTACAATTTCTCATTAATCTTTTGTATGATAATATTAAGCAGAGGTCATATCTTTTGTATGATAATATTAAGCAGAGGTCATATCTTTTGTATGATAATATCAAACAGAGGTCATAGCTTTTGTATGATAATATTAAGCAGAGGTCATAGCTTTTGTATGATAATATTAAGCAGAGGTTATTGTTAACTATTTCTCCTCAAAAAAAAAATCTTACTATTAATTACATTTAATATTTTCTTTAGGTTTACATTACAAGCTATAATTTCTACAAATTAATTACTGATATTTAATTAGCGCAGCAAATTAATTTCATAATCTACCGATTAATTTAAATATTTTTAAAGTTAGCTGTATGCTTACAAAATGAGTTGAAGTTTTATTTTTAGGAAATATTTTAGGAATTATTACCATTACAGGTGTATATGAGCCACGGATAGAACGTGCCAATATGGCAGGTGGCAATCGACGTATAATTCTTAGGGAAGGTGTAAGTTTACCTGCAGCACTGACCGTTGATTTTCGAGAACAACGACTTTATTGGGCTGATATAAACAAGTATAATCTATTATCTAAATTAAAAAAAGAACTGTTATATTGAACATTGATATTTTAATTTTTGAAATTTACTAATTAAATTAAATGAAAAAAAAGTAAGCGAGAAAGAATTTTAAAATGGCAATAATTTATCTATAGATTAAATATTGAATCATCGGATTATGATGGCAAGAATCGACGTGCAATTGGTGTTGGATATCGGGCTAAAAGTCTTGATATCTGGGGTCAATGGTTGTATATGAGTGACCCGTTAGCTAATGGAATATTTCGCATGAATAAGGTAGGTAATATTTGGTAATTTTTATCGCGATTCATTCTGCTAACAGTAATGTCTATCATTTTAAGAATTCTGGTATCGATTATCAGAATGTGGTATCAGATCGGCGAATTCCATCCACATTACGAGTGATCGCTTCAGAAGCGGATACACGTACACGTAATCAATTCTGCAGCACATCCGTATCAGGTTTATGCAAAAAAGATAACGGTGGCTGTGAACAGGTAATGATAGGATTCTTAATCTTCTTAATTTCCTTAATTTTTTTAAAAATTTATTTATTTAATTAATTTTTTTTAATTTAATTTTCTTAATTAAGATTCTTAATTAATCTAGGTTCGTAATGACAATTATAATCATTATCAAATCACTTAAAAGTATTGAATTAAATTAAAGTATTAAATTAAATCAAAGCAAAATTTATTATATTATATTTCTAAGAAAATTTTTAATGTTAATTTAATATACGATCACATCTATCATTACATAACATTTATAGTTTGATAATCATGATAGTGATAATGATAATGAATCGATAATGATGATAATTGGTAGTGATAATGATAATGAATCGATAATGATGATAATTGATAATGATAATGATAATGATAATGATAATGATAATGATATTGATAATGATAATATGAAATTTATTATATTATATTTCTAAGAAAATTTTTAATGTTAATAATTTAGTATACGATCATATCCATCATTGCATCATATTTATAGTTTGATAATCATGATAATAATAATGATAATGATAATATAGATGGAGAAATAAATATAACAATTTCAGCTTTGTCATGTAATTGCATCAGATAATGAAATGACAGCATCAAAGGTACAATGTGCTTGTAATGATTCTTTCGAACTTGTCGCTGAACCTGGAAAGGATATAGCTACTCAATGTGTACCTCGAGAATCTGTTCAAGTTTGTTTTAATTAATTTGAATTTTATTTTATCTTATAGTCATAGAATAGTTGTAATATTGATTTTTCAATTCTTCAAATCAACAAAATCATGATTTATCTAATAAGTATATTTAAAAAGTAAGTAACAGCATGATGATTATTAGCCATCTTATAATCATAGAATAGTTGTAATATTGATTTTTCAATTCTTCAAATCAACAAAATCATGATTTATCTAATAAGTATATTTAAACAGTAAATAACAATAAGATGATTATTAGTATAGAGATTATACCTATTTATTCTTACCTTTAACTTCTTATCATAAATTGTTAAGAGTTGTCAAGCACCATACAATTTCCAATGTGGTGATGGTAATTGTATAGCACTCAGTGCAACATGCAATGGTCAGCAAGATTGCACAGATGGATCGGATGAGCATCCAACATATTGCAGTATGTTATTGCTATATCCTGAATTAAAAAAAAAATTATACTTTATATACTTTATATGCAGTAAGTACTGCATCTCGCTTTTCTTTTTTCCATCTATTTATAAATTTTTAATAAATTGAATAAATTGAATTGAATAAATGGAATTGAATAAACTGAATTGAATAAATAAATTTTTAATAAATTAATAAATTGAATATTTTAGACACACGTGTATGTCCCGATCGGTATTTCCTATGTAACAATCGACGTTGTATCGATGCTGATCGTCATTGCAATAGCATCGATGATTGTGGTGACAATTCAGATGAGCTTGATTGCATGGCTACCTCATCTACTTGTCCTTCTGGCCATTTCGAATGCTCTAATGGACATTGTATTAACAGTACCAAAGTATGGATATAGTATATTTCAGGATCTCAGTAGTCTTTATATCCATCAATTAGTGAACTGTACTTATCCTTTTTCTCACTATCATATGAGCCTTAATTATTCTTATACAAAAGCTAAATCAAACTATTAAAGTAAAGTATAGGTTAAATTTAAATTATAAAAAACTTAAATTAAAAGTTAATTATTAAATTGTTAAATTATTTCATTCCCTGATTCAAATTTATTTTATTCTTGAATTAAATTAATGAGAAAATGAAATTTTCAGTTTTTTTTTTGATTGATTATTAATTACCATTAATTGTTTAGATATTCTTATACAAAAGTTATATAACAAAAGTTCTTATATTCTTATACAAAAGCTAAATCAAACTGTCAGAGTAAAGTATAGGTTAAATTTAAATTATAAAATACTTAAATTAAAAGTTAATTATTAAGTTGTTAAATTATTTCATTCCCTGATTCAAATTTATTTTATTCTTGAATTAAATTAATGAGAAAATGAAAATTTCAGTTTTTTTTTTGATTGATTATTAATTACCATTAATTGTTTAGAAATGTGAAATTAATTACTATTAATTATTTAGATATGTGATGGTCATAATGATTGTCACGATGAAAAAGTATCCGATGAAAATAAGGAAACTTGTCCTGATTTACCTATCGATTGTCGTGGGGTACGAATACGTTGTCCAAATACAAATATTTGTATTCAACCAGCTGATCTTTGTGATGGTTACGATGATTGTGGTGATAAAGCTGATGAAAATAAACTTTTCTGCATGAATCAACCATGTGCTACGCATTAGTACATTTTTCTAATTGTTAATTGATAACATATTTGTAATATTTTTATTTTTCACTTTGACTTACATTTCTTTTTCGAATTCAGCATTTTTTTTTAATTTAATATTTAGTTTGAACTTTATGATATAGTAGCTTTTCATCTCAAAAAATATTAGATTGACATGATGACATATAATAATTTATTTCTTAGTATTAAGTTTAATCTAAGTGTAAATAAATTAAAAAAGGTTTAATATAAGTGCAAATTACAGTGTTCGTTGCCCAAGTGGTCGTTGTATACCGGAAACATGGCAATGTGACGGTGATAATGATTGCGGTGAAGGTGCATGGGATGAAAATCATACAAATTGCACAGATTCTACTGGAAAGCGCATTTGTCTGGGAGAGTACTTATTCCAGGTAAGTATAAATTTGTTTAAATCATATTTCAAAAGTTCAATACTGATAAAATTTCTCACCCATTTTGTTTTGTTTACTTTTCTAGTGCGGTAACGGGAAATGTATCAGTCGTGCATTTATTTGTGATGGTGAAGATGATTGTGGTGATGCAAGTGATGAAAGTATCATTCATAATTGTGGTAAGTTGATTATGAATAGACTTCTCAAAAAGAATAAGCAACAACCTGCAAAATAAACATAATCATAATAAAATATCCTGAATAATAAACAATAAACAAGATTAAAAGACTAGGAATTTACAATTTTTTATTTAAAAATAATCTCAATGAATAGATAGTAGGAAGTGATAAGAAAATTTAACTATTAATAGAGAATGTTAATTAAAGAGTTATCATTTAGATAATCGTAGAAGAGAATGATAAGAAAATTTAGTTACTGATATCGAATACTAATTGAAAAGGGTAATCGTAGTAGTAAGTGATAAGAGAATTTAACTATTGATTAAAAATGTGTTATCTAGGTAATTGTGATAGGAAGTGATAAGAGAATTTAGCTATTGATATCGAATACTAATTGAAAAGGGTAATCGTAGTAGTAAGTGATAAGAGAATTTAACTACTGATTAAAAATGTGTTATCTAGGTAATTGTGATAGGAAGTGATAAGAGAATTTAGCTATTGATATCGAATACTAATTGAAAAGGGTAATCGTAGTAGTAAGTGATAAGAGAATTTAACTACTGATTAAAAATGTGTTATCTAGGTAATTGTGATAGAAAGTGATAAGAGAATTTAACTACTGATTAAAATGTGTTATCTAGGTAATTGTGATAGAAAGTGATAAGAGAATTTAACTACTGATTAAAAATGTGTTATCTAGTAATTGTGATAGAAAGTGATAAGAGAATTTAACTACTGATTAAAAATGTGTTATCTAGGTAATTGTGATAGGAAGTGATAAGAGAATTTAATTATTGGTATTAATTAAAAAAGGTGTTATTTAGGTAATCGTACGTGTAGTAGTCAAGAATTTCACTGCAAATCAAATGCTCATCTTAGTCAACCAAAATATGAATGTATACCGAAAGCCTGGCTTTGTGATGGTGATGTTACCTGTGCAAATGGTGAAGATGAAAGTAAGGAATTATGTGGAGTGGAGAAGAAAGCGTGTAACAAAGGCGAATTTAGGTTTCTATCAATTTATGTCATATTTAAAATTTAAGTTATATTTAAAATTCTATCAATTTAAGTTATATTTATATTTTAAAATTTAAGTTATATTTAAAATTCTATCAATTTAAATTATATTTATATTTTTAAATTTAAGTTATATTTAAAATTCTATCAATTTAAGTTATATTTATGTTTTAAAATTTAAGTTATATTTAAAATAAAATCAATTTTAATAATTGCTTCTCTTAAATTTACTATTTTAATAAATTTTTTTTGTGATAAGAAAATTATCAGATGTGCGAACAAGCATTGTATCCATGCATCATGGGAATGTGACGGTGATAATGATTGTTTAGATGGTTCCGATGAGCATATCAATTGTAGTAAGTATTTTTAAATATACAGTTTACGGTTTTTGTTTTTTTGTTTATCTATTAAATTTTCTTTCCGATACTTTTATTTAATTGTAAATAAGTAATTAAATAATCAAATTCTATTAAAGCTTATTCACAATGTCAACCGGAATTTTGGCAATGCGCAAATAACAAATGCATTCCTAGCTCATGGAAATGTGATGGAAATGATGATTGTGATGATGGCAGTGATGAGAAGGTAATGACGACAAAATAGTTAATAGTTCAAAGGTTAATCGGTTCTAATTTGAATTGATCCGTTTAGATCACTGTTGATTTATTTCAGGAATGTGGTGATAAGAATTCTTCAGCGATAAGTGTAAATAGTTGTCCGATGGGACAATTCCGCTGCAGTAATGGTGAATGTATCGTTGCAACAAAAGTATGTGATCGAGTTTATGATTGTTTAGATCGATCCGATGAATCATCAAAATGCTGTAAGTTAATTTTTATTTTAGAAACTGCTAATTTAATTCATCAAATAATTAATTAATTAATTAATTAGTTAATTAATTTTTTCATAACTATTATAATAAATTACAGTTATTAATGAATGTTCTATTGCGGAAAAGCCATTATGTGAACAAAAATGCGTTGATTTACCAATCGATTATCGTTGTGATTGTTTCGAAGGATTTGCTCTTGATAAGAATGATAAGAAATCATGCCATGATATTGATGAATGTGAAAGTAAATATTTTATCAATCGTTTTATTAATAATTGATCATTAATCGATTGATCATTTTATCAATAATATAATGATTATTTGTATAGATTTTGAATTTTATTAAAATTTAATTAATGTAACTATCAACAATGATAAATAGAATATTTGCGAAGATTAAATCAAAATGATTTAACGAAAATTTATTTCTTTGTTTATTTAAAAGTTAATTTTCATTTTCTTTAAATGATTATATACTAAATATGAATATCCTTTAATTGATTGACAAATTATTCATATTTTTGCATTTTATTCCTATAAGTAACTAATGAAGGCAATCAGGTAACTAATTCAAGTACTTTCTTCCTGATTTATAGCTGGTCTTGGTCGATGTAGTCAAAAATGTGAAAATAAAATTGGTACCTATAAATGTTGGTGTACTGATGGATATTCGATATTAAATGATGATCGTACATGTAAACGAATTAATGCGGTACGTTTTTAAAATTTCCTTTTTTTTCAACTCATAAATTATTCATTGGAGGAAAAGAAAAAGAAAAAAGAAAGTTAGTTTAAAATTTATTTCATCGATAATTTCATCTTTTAGGATCCGGAACCATGGTTATTATTTACAAATAAGCATTATGTCCGGAAAATTACTTTGGATGGAGTAAATTATGAATTAGTAGCTCGTGGATTTGAAAATGTGATATCCATGGATATTGATATGAAGGAAAGAAAAGTAAGAGTTTTGTTAAGTATTTCTTATCCAAATTCTTTTGGAATATACTTAGGTAATTTAGTTATTCAGTTTCCGATATTTGATACTTCTAGTGATATTCTTATTAGGTTCCTGAACAGGTTTTAATAAGCTTTTATCATTCATAAAGATTTCATGATTAATGTTTTTGTTCATTTATTTCCATTAACTTTACTTCATTTTCAGGTATATCTTGTGGATTCCGGTAAACTTAGACTATATAGAGTTGGTATGGAGGAGTTAGATCAACCAATTGATTCATATGAAGTAGTACTGAGACATAATGTTTTTGGTACTGAAGGTTAGGTTTACATATATTTTATCATAAATTTTGATATTTCTTGAAAAGATTATATGGACGTTCGTGTAGCGAAGTATACAATTAACAAGATTAGAATAAGTAAAATATTCTTTGTTCAATGACTACCTTAAGCATACCTTAAAATAAAAGAGTTAAGTTTTGTAAATTCAATTTTATAAATTTAAATTTGTAAATTCAAAAGAATATTTGTTGTCTTGAATTTCTTCTATCAAATTTTTCTATATCATCATTGTTATCAAAACTACAGGCATTGCAATTGACTGGATTGGGCGCAAATTGTACATGTTGAATCGACAAGAACGCTCGTTACGTGTCTGTGAATTGGATGGACGTTATTGTCGAACACTTATCCGTGATCGTATCGCTCAACCAAAAGTTCATTTGTTTACTTTTGACATTTACGTAAAATTCCTCTTTCTTCGCTTACTGAGTTTAATCATTTGTTTGATTTCAGGCAATAGTAATACATCCTGAAAAAGGTTATCTATATTTTACGGAATGGAGTTTGCAAGCATATATTGGTCGAGTATCATTGGATGGCTCTCCACAATTAGCTGATCCAATTGATAAACTTGCGGAAAATGATCTTGGCTGGCCAAATGCTCTTGCTATTGATTTCTTTGCTGACAAGTAAATAACACAGTATCTCTTATTTCTGTGAAATATTACGGAAAATCAAATTTATGATTAGTGATATGATATCATTATGATATCAAGAGCCTAAGGCTGGATTTAGTGATATGATATCGGCGAAGTTATGATCATTTTGACGTAACTATTCACGTATCATTTATTATTTCCTGATAATTTTTTATAGATTATTCTGGGCGGATGCGCACTTGAATGAAGTTGGCTTTATGGATTTAAATGGTGGTGCAAGACATCATATTCCGGCAAAGCGTACTTCTCACATCTCATCAATGACCGTATTTGATGATTATTTGTTCTGGTCGGATTGGAACTTACGAGAAATTATCAGAGCGGATAAGTGGACTGGAATGAATGAGACAGTACTGAAAATGACGACACAATTACCAAGTGATATTAGGGTCAATTTTAAATTCTTATTTCTTCCGATCATACAAATCAAAATAATTTCTTTTTCAGTAATTATCAAGTATTTCTTATTTTAGGTTATTCATCCATTCCGACAACCGGAATATAAGAATCCATGTGGTGATAATAATGGTGGATGTTCTCATTTATGTTTATTATCAGCACATGATCCTGGTTTTACATGTTCTTGCCCCGATCAATTTCTTCTTCTTGCTGATAATAAAACTTGTGAACCTCGATGCACTGATCGACAATTTGCATGTGGTGGCGAAGATGCTAAATGTATTCCAAAATTGTGGTACTGTGACGGAGAACCGGACTGTCGTGATGGTAGCGATGAACCGGGAAAAGATATTTGCGGTATAACTTTTTCCTGTCATATCTATGGAATTTTTATTCAAAGCAAATCTCATTTTTGTCCTTTCATTTTCACAAATGATTTTACTTTTTTGGATAGAATTTCATCGATGTTTTTTAGGACCGAGAATTTGTGCTGTTGGCGAATTTCAATGTAATAATCACAATTGTACACGACCGTTTCAACTTTGTGACGGTAGCGATGACTGTGGTGATGGTTCCGATGAGGTAATTGTCATTTTTGACCTTTAATTACCTTATCTTTCAAAAAAAAACTAGGGTCATGGAGTTGAGTAGTTACTTTACCCTTATTTTGTAGTAGCTTTCTATCTAAATGCTATGTATCTGAAAAAGATGTACCTGAAATCGAATAATTCTCATTTTTTAAATTCTTCGTACGAACATAGGAACTATTTTTTTATAAAAGGAATTTTAATTTTTTCCAATCTTTCAGGTAGAATGTGATAAGCCATGTGATCCATGGATGTTCAAATGTGCTTCAACCGGCAAATGCATTCCGAAACGATTCATGTGTGATGGAGACGATGATTGTGGTGATCGATCCGATGAAGCAGATGCCATATGCAGTTCGTTATTTTACTTACTCCTTGCTTATCGCAGTAAAAATTATCGAGACTCAGATAGGATTATTGACTATAATTTTAATCATCATTATACTGTTCATTAAGGAGCACGGAGGTCACAAGATTTCTCAGTTAATATTTACTTTTAAAGATTTTCTATCAAATTTTAATATCTCTAAGTGAAATATCCCTTCCTCTTTTCACTTCCTAATTTTGATTTGTCATTTCTAGAAAATAAAGATCGAAATTGTACCACAGAAGAATTTCGTTGTTCTAATCACAAGTGCATACCGAAGATGTGGAAGTGTGATAATGATGATGATTGCGGTGATGGTTCAGATGAGCCATCAGAATGCGTAAATAACGAATGTCGTAAAGGATGGACTAAATGTTCCACTTCATACAGGTTCTTCCTCAACTTATCCATAAACAAATCAATACAGAAACAAGTTAGATATGAATTTACTTTTTAGAATTAGTCTATACTGAAACACGTACGTGAAAGTTTTAATTAAGCTAATCCTTTAAAACGATTCAGTTAATTTTGAATTGATAAAAAGAGTAGAATTATTATAAATAATGAATTATTATAAATAGTAGAAATTTGTTGAATTTGAATATCATAAAATCATAAATAAACAATGAATTATTATAAATTGAATATCATAAATAATGAATTATTATAAATTTTGACAGTGATATTTGTTGAATTTGAATATCATACCTATTTCAGATGCATACCAAATTGGGCATTCTGTAATGGACAGGATGATTGCCGCGATAATTCAGATGAAATGATAGATCGATGTCCGGCTTGTGATGATATCGGTGAATTCCGATGTGCTACATCAGGAAAATGTATTCCAAAGTTAGCATTATCATTATCATTTTATTAGCATGCATTGAGTAATACTAGATTAAATAAATTTAATTCTTCATATCATGATGTGCAATGTTTTTTTTTTGTCAGACGATGGATGTGTGATAGTGAAAATGATTGTGGTGATGATTCCGATGAAACGGATCCATCATGTGGAGGTACATCAAGACCATGTTCAGAATCTGAATTCCGATGCACTGACGGTCGTTGTATTCCTGGAAATAAGGTATTGTACTTTTTAACTTATCATTTGAATAATGATTTATGAGGAAGAGTGAAATAATCGTAAGTATTCTTAAAATTATTAAATATTTTTTTGGAATATACTCAAAAGAATTACTTAATTTTAGGTTTGCGATGGTACTGTACAGTGTACTGATGGTATCGATGAATCACAATGCAAATTACGTCAATGTAATACAGGATATATGAAATGTGATGATGGTACTTGTATACCTGAGCATCGTTGGTGCGATCGTCGACGCGATTGTCCGAATGCTTCCGATGAATCGCATTGCGAAAATCATGTAAGCTAAATTAACAAGTATTATTAGAAATCATGTAAATAAATTAAGGATACAAAAATACATACTTTCATGCTTTCTACATTCGAAATAATTTAGCTTATATGATTTTCGCTTTTATTTAGCTTACAGCTTACTTTTATTTAGCTTACACGATTATTACTTATTCATGGGTGCTATTTTAGCCGAATCGTCGTGACTGTAGTCCATTTGAATTTGAATGTGGTAATTCAGTATGCATTCCACGTAAGTTCATCTGTGATGGTGATAACGATTGCGGTGATAATTCTGATGAAACAAATGAACATTGCAAGAATGCATTATGTGATCCACCTCTTCGTTTCCGTTGTGCTCATTCCAGGCTTTGCCTCAATATTTTACAGGTTCCTGATTTTTTTTTCGGTTAATTTCTTTGACAAGTGATATACTTATTGATATATACAGTAATTACTGGTTTTGTTTCTATTACAGTTATGTAATGGTGTCAATGATTGTGGACCATTTGATCATTCAGATGAGCATTTATCAATGTGTAGCTCATTTTCTGAATATAGCGATTGCACTACTAATCAGTTCAAATGTACTAATGGCAAATGCATCAATGCGTCATTGGCTTGCGATCATAATGACGATTGCGGCGACGCAAGTGATGAAATTGGATGTGGTAAATGTATAATTAATGAATTTTACAAACAAACAAGACAAAAGAAAAATAATTAATTAATGAAGATAATAACAGTATAAAGATAATGCATTGAGTACAAAACTGATAAATTTTCAAAGTAATATATAAATAAAATATATATGAACAAAGATTATATACTGAATTTTAATATATACTGATTTACTGATATATACTGATGATATATTGATTAAAGCAATGATATTATACATTTAGACAATTTTTGAGTAAAAAAAAGTTTAATTGAAATGAATCATCGATGATATTTACAATTACAAAATAATCGTATCACTTCAAAACGTTTTTCAGTTTTAAGGTTTCAAATCAATTTCAAGATATTTGTTTTAAATTGAAATAATCTTAATTCTAAATGAAGTATCTTGTTATGAATGTAACTGTCTGTATATTTATGTATCATGAAGAATTATTATTATATAGCTAAAATTATTAAAATTTAATTTTTTTTTAAAAATAATGTCAATTTTTATTTTTAATTATTGCAGCAAAAAGAAAAGGAATTACATGTGCAACAAATAATGAAAATGGAAATTGTAAGCATTTGTGTACAGATGTCAGAAATGGTTATTACTGTCATTGTCGTGATGGGTTTCAACCAAATCCTGAGGATCCTTATGATTGTGTTGATATTAATGAATGTGCAGGAAATAATACCTGTACTCAGGTAATAGTTATTTTTGATACTATCAAATGATTCATCAAGTATTCATCAAGTATTTTTGATACTATCAAATGATTCATCAATAATTTATCAAATATACGGTATATGATGTTAAAATGAGAAAAAGTTTATTTTTAGAGTTGTCTGAATACCAAAGGATCATATTTGTGTCGCTGTTTGGAAGATTTCGAGAATAACGTTGTTGTAGGAGCAATGACTGGAAAAGATTGCCGTGCTAAGGTTTATTATCCTTAATAAAAAGCTATAATTAGTGATTGAACTGTAATTAATGATTGAAAAAGTTAATTGTTTAAAAGAATGTAAAATAGAATTGATAATTTTCAGGGTGAACCACCGTTAATAATGATAGCAGCAGATGGTGAAGTGATACAATTAAATCTTGCACATGCAGGTGAAACAAATCGTCATGCAGTTGGTAAATCTGGACAAAACGATATCATTGCAATAGATTTTGATCCACGTAAGGAATTAATGTTTTGGATTGATGGACAACAACGTAAAGTTTATCGATCAGCATTACCTAAAGGTATCATGTTAAAGTTATATTTAGTTATTGGTCACTTTTATTTTTTATATTTGTTTTTCCTATTTAAGTAATCTTCCAGAAAATATTTTTAATAGCAAAAAAAAAGAAATAAATGAATTTTATGTATTGATATGTATTAACTCATATTGTATTTCTAACTTTTGTTTATTTTTTTAAATAATTTATTATTCTAGGTAATCAATCACATGTTGGTCAAGAACTTAATATTGATTTTAAAGATTTAAAATCATCACCCACTGCAATTTCTATTGATTATCTTACAGGGTAAGTTTGAAGTTTTGTTTTTTATTTAAATTTGATACTATCTTTATTACATAGAATTACTTGTAATTTGATCATTTAATTTTTAATGAATGATTTAATTAAAATTAATTAAGTTTAATTAAAAGAATAACATTGAATAACATTATTACAAATTATAAAATTTCAAGAAATTTGAAATTTTTCCCTGAATTGAAAAAAAAAGTAAAATTATGTTAATTAATGGAAATACTGACAGGAATATATACCTGGCAGCAATGTCAAGTGATGAATCTGGAGGATTTCTTGCTCGGAGGAAAAGGCATATGGAGCAAGAAGGTAATAAAGGTAATGGTGGTACAATTTATATGGCAAAATCGGATGGTCGTTATTTGCGAACTGTAATTAAGGGACGTCTTCATATTCCAACTGCTGTTATTACATTACCACAGATCGGACGTATATGTTTTACGGATGCCGGATTAGATGCAAAAATTGAATGTGCTGATATGGATGGAAAACATCGCGATGTATTTCTTTAATTTTAATTAATATTTATTTAATTTATATATCGTGATATGTGTGTCTTTAAATTCAGGTTATAATATACTATTCATATACTTAGTTATTCATATACTTGATTTAATTTACAATATTTATATTTAAGTAAATTAAGGTAATTCTCACATTGATAACAAGTAAGTTGTATAAATCTAAGCGAGCTATTAGGTATTTGCATTCAAATGAAATCGTTAATTATTGTATTCAAATAAAATTATTAGGCTTATATTTGCTACTTTAAGTAAAGTTATTATATTTAATCGATAATGCATCTTTCTAGGTTATTATAAAAGATCTTATTTATTCGCCAACTTCATTAGCTGTTGATGAAGGTAAAGATAATCGAATATATTGGGCTGATCCAAAGTATCGTAAAGTGGAATCAGTGTTACCAGATGGTTAGTAATTTTATATTATACAATGATTTCAGTTGATTTCAGAAATGATTAATTTATCAGATATCTTTATTAGTTACAGTATATTAATCTTTTAATATCATATTAGAATGAATTCAGAACCTATAGTTTAACAATAAATATAAATACTAATGATTAAATTATAGGCTCAAGACGAACAACAGTTATAGTGGATAATCGAATGCCATGGACAATCGATGTGTTCGAGAATAATCTCTATTGGGCTTCCAAAGAAAGCCAAGATTTATTTGTACAGGTAGGCCTTTGTTGTCCACTTGTTCAGCTGTTATCAAAAATGAATGATAAAGAAAAGATGATGTAATTACAGGATAAATTCGGTCGTGGTCGTGTCAGCGTTTTAGCTTCCAGTATTCTAAATGCACACAGTATTCGCGTGCATCAGCGTTTCGCACGTGACACGTCACGCGCTATATCGGCATGCTCGCAAGCCTCATGCAGTCATTTATGTGCTGAATTGCCTCTGAATACTTATACATGTTTGTGTCCAGATGAATCACCACAACTTGATGTTAGTTTTATTTTTTCAATAAACTTTAAATTTTGATTTCCAGAAAGTCTACTTTCATTTTATTTATGATTGAATGCATGAATAATGAGACTTTTGTTTCAAATGAAGGTCATATAGGCTATCAGTGGAATTAGAATTTTAGAACTTAAATTTGGCTAATTTACGATCCTTTATATGAACATTTATTAGTTTAAAATAGTTTAAATTCCTGGTATATAAAATAGAAAAGGTTTACAAGGAAGATATGGTATGCTTTCAAGTTTTAATTATTCACGTAACACACTTTCCCTATTTTGTTACACTGTTTTTTCAAATTTAAATAATCGATAGTTCAGAATACATTGATAATTGAACCAAGAGATAACATGCTCCTCATACTCCTCATAACTTATCAAAAATATAATCTTTAGTAAGTATGAATATTTCAGTTCATTCAGAAAGGAATAAAATAATATTTAGTAAATGAGTTAGTATTTTAAGTTTTTAAGTTAAGTATTTTAGGTAAGGAAAATATGGTTTTTCGAAATATTTTTATCATGATTTTTATGAAATATTAATTTTTTTTTGATCGATTAATTGTAAGCCCCTCATGCTTTTCGATTTTTCTGGAAGTTTTATCTTGAACTTTATCATTTGTTTTGTTGCTTGTTGTTATTTAAAAAATTTTTCAAGTCTAAAGAATTTTCTTTAACTGATATTTCTTATGATTATGAAGTTATAAGAAGTGAAAATTTTAATTATGAATATTTTTACTTTAACCATTTTAATCATTCGTTTAGCAATCGATATCTGTTCGGCATTGAAACGGTTCATCGATTAATTTATTAAAATTATACTTAGTAATCTAGTAACTATGGATTTTAGGATGGTTCATGTGGTGGTACAAGAGTGGATGAACTACCAATACCAAAACAATGTGAATGTCAAAATGGTGGAATATGTCAGCTAGATGGTTATTGTGATTGTGGTGATTTTGAAGGAGAGAAATGTCAGAAAGGTTCTACTGTATCCCGACAGGTTTATTTGTTTTTACCTTTCCGAAATAGTACTGAAAAGTTTAATCAATCAATTAGGTTTATAAGATTTGGTAATACATTTAAAGAATAATGTACCGTTGAATAATGATTGTATATTCTTAGCAATTTACAAATTTCATCACTAAATATTGAGTGTAATCTGTACTCTGATAATGATTAATGAAATGGTAAAATTATAGAATTAAAAAATTTTTTTATCTTTTAAAAATAGTTTAAAACAGTTTAAAACATTAGAACAGTCATACATTGATAACAGTTTTATCTTAAGAATTCTTTAGTTTTGTAATTAATTTAATGAAAGACAGGTGAACAAAGAAAGATAAAGAAAGAAAAAAAATTAATTTAGCTAATTTTCAGCTAATTGGTCGATTTGGTTCAAATGCTTTATTAGCAGCATTACTATTTGTTTCATTGCTAGCTTGTGTTGCACTAATGGCTTTGGTTGGAACGAATCTTTATCGTAAACGTTTATTACTGTTTAAGAAAAATGAAGCTGCTGATGGAGCTGTTTCATTTCATGGCAATGTTATTTCATTTAGCAATCCGGTACTTGATCCTAAACCGGTAAGTTTTTAAAATACTTTTTTCTTTTTTTTTTTCGTATCGAATTTATTTTATTATTCTAGAGTGATTCAACACCTGTGGAATATGGTATGGTACAATTACAAGCTAATACAGTAGCTTCATCAACAACATTCTCAAATCCGGTATACGAAATGGAAGAAACATCTGATGCTCAATCGATACGATCATTTTCCGTCATAACACCATCACTCACCGAAACATCTGATGGTAATGGTGCATCGCGGACGCATTCTTTTGCTTCAGTTGATATGAAACCTGAACCATCATCTTCTATTATTGGTGAAATTTTTTTTTCGTTTGCAAATTTGGAATTATCATAAGTTTATTCACTTATCATAAAATACTTTACTCTCTTGCACTTCATTTAAATTAAATTATTAAAGAAAAAGTTTGTAATATTTATTGAATTACTTATTACTTACTTTTTTCTTGATAATTTATTGTTTGTTTCTTTTTGTTTTCAGCACCTCATTCAGATCTAAGGCCAAATATACCGTTACCACCAAGAAGAATGCTAAAAGAACGAAATGACAAAACAATGCTTGTAAGCAACAATGATGAGGTTACCGATGTGTAATTAATTAATTAATTAATCGATGTGTACTTTGATTACGGTGATATTCACCGTTTTTTTTTTCTTCTAATTATCCCTGTATATTTGTCCATTTTCACCATTTTTCAATCTTGTCCTCTCTCATTTCATTTTTTTTTCTTTTCATTTATACGTTGTAACTATCGCGTTGTTCGTAATGTCTTTCGTTACGGAGATTGAATCGTTTTTTTTTTTATTTCTTCCTGATATCTTATGGTATTTTTTTAATTTTCGGTACATATATGCATGTATGAATTTTATTTGTATGCATGCACCTTGAAGAATTGACCGGTGAAAGTTTGATTAGTCATTTTTACATGACAATTGTTTCCATGCAACAAAATATCCCCAATTCATGATCCGTTTAATTTTCTTCACTGATTTGAGATGATTATTTTGTGAAAAACGAGTTTTAGAGGAAAGCTCTGTTCCAGTATAAAATGAATTTTTACCCTTTTATTATGATTATAGTGTTCTCTATTATTCGGAATAATTCAATTCCCCGATAATCTGGAGATATTTTGATTAATGTATTGATCGTTGTTTGAAATAATGATATTGTATCATTACTATTACATTAATTATTAACATCTATATTAAAATGAATAGTTTACGTATCATACAATTTTTTCCTCTACTAATTTCTAAATTTTACGGAAAATAAAATATACAATGAATTATCTAGAAACTATCCGGTTTGTTTATAGAAGTGCCTTATTTGTTATACGTGAATACTTACTGTTCTTTCTCTTAGTGTTTCCTGTTATCATCATGTGCTCATCTTTAGTTATTTATAATTTCATGTTGATAAAATTAAATAGATAATTCCTAAAAATTACACATTTATAATTCCACCGATTAGAGATACTTGTACATCTTGTAATAGACTTACGTGTATTATCTAGCGGATCAAGTGATAAGTGATAAGACGAAAAGCGGAAGATGAGAGGAAATAATTGCTGATAGAGGACCAAATAATTAAAACTTGAGTGAAACTAAATTCACGCTCTATCCTAGCTAAATTGCTCAATTATTAGAAAGCTTACGGTAGACCAATGTGTACTGTGAATATAATAGTTACTGTAAAAATAGAATGTAAATATAATGTTTACTATGAATATAGAAATAATAAGCA